>VDFB02086081.1:321120351-321216583 GCA_007258455.2 Sequoia sempervirens
GTTATAAATATGCAAAGAGTTGACAAGATTTATATAGAGTGACGGTTAAGCAATGCCATCTTTGAAAATTTCTGATGTGATGTGAGAGTGCCGGTTAAGCAATGCTATCCTTGAGAATGATAGGGAGTGTTATTCTAAGTTGAAGGAATTTCAAAACCCACATCCTTTAGACACATCTGATTGGAAAGAAATGTGTTATCAGGCCTAACCTGTGTCTTGAAATTCAAGATACTGCTGCTTACAAAAACCAACAATCTACTTCATTTCCAAACCTGCCTACAACCACAGGGAAAAATAAAAAGTGAGAAATAAAAGACAATAATTTCATATTCAGAATTTATTAATTCATTGCTATGAAGATTTACACATTGGTCTTGACTACCAAATGGAAAAAATCTCTCCATCTACATAGAAAATCTTGCACTCATAGACCACCTGCTCACTGTTCTTTGATAAATTCCTTTGTTTCCTGAAAAATATTCTCTTTTACTGTTTGATTGTTCAGGAAAAGTCTTTCAAGACATAATATAATGCAATAATAATTTGCATTTGACACAGATGGAGATAGAGAGAGAGGATTAATGAAGCCTGGAGGAGGTTGTGGAAGAGGAAATATTAATGGAGTCATGAGAGTGAGAGTGGGGTGATGTGGTGATGATGAGTTGAGCCTCCTCTTCTTCTTCCTGCTGCTGCTGTTCTTCTTCATCATGAGAAGGGGAAACGGAGTGGGAATAAGCAGTGGGCTGGTGAATAAGGACATGGAGTTTGTTGTCATAATCATGTTCACTGCAGTCAGCAGCATGGCGGATTTCTTTGAGAAGGGCAACCACGTCCTTCATGGTCGGGCGCTCTTCTGGATTGGGATTGACACAGAGGAGTGCCACTCCCACCGCCTGCAACATCTCTTCAATCTCTTGATCTGGTCTGCCTTGCAGGCGAGGGTCCAGCACCTCCACCAGATCTCTCTTTTTGTCTATGTTTTCCCTCACCCACTCCACCAAGTGCATAGCTGCTCCTTCGCTCAAGCATGGATCAACGGCCTGCTTTCCCGTTAGCACTTGTAGTAATACCACTCCATAGCTGTACACGTCGCTCTTCTCTGTTATCTTCATCATGTATCCGTACTCTGCAAAATCCCAGATTACAGTTGCTGGGTTAGAAAGATAACGAATTCATGGGCGCCGCTGCAAATCTCTTTTAATGGGTTTTATTCTTCCACTTGGGGAGTAGTTGTATGGAGAGTGAAAAAAGCTGCAGAATTCACAGACCCAGTTGGGGTTTATAGAGAAATCCATTAACTAGCCTATATTCAACTGTTCTTTCATTAGGTATAAGAGAAATGGATGCTTCAAGATTTTACGGAAATCTCGGTCAATTCATGACAGAGAAGTGTAATATTTTAGTCTATTTTCAAAGTGGAAATCGAAGTAACAGATTGGACAGCCTTTCTTTTTCACTGTACCGAGTTCTTTTTCCCTATCAATATATTAATTTGTAAGGTGATAAAACTTTTAAAATCTTCTGTGAATGTATAATTTGTAAAACTAAAGATGTTTAAATAAGGGTTGCTGTAGAAAATAAAAAATAACTTCTTTAAGTATGGAGAACGAAAATAATCCTTAATAATTTGATATGATTAGAATTCAATTTTTATAAATAATGGTGTAATATGTGATTTTCAAAGAACTCGATAAATTGGTGGAGCTAATGCATGGACAGGTTCATCTAGAGAAAAATCCATATTCTAAGCATTCACCCATTAACTCTTCCCGTCTGTTCAAATCATACAAATAACGTAAGACAACAAAGTTTGCAAGATAAGAGTAACCAGTCCCGGGCGGAATCTACATGTTAATAGGTTGGCAATTAATATTCAAACCAGCAATAAAAAACAATGCATGGTATATCTCATCCATACCCAGCAGTTAAGAGAGAATTTAATTTAATGAAAGATAAGAAGCGAAATGCAGTATAGGTTAAAGAATTACCAGGAGCTATGTATCCGTAGGATCCAGCAACATTTGTTGAAGACTTGGCGTAGTTATCAGATGGGTCTATAAGCTTGGCCAGCCCAAAATCTGCAAGATATGGTTCGAAATGAGGGCCTAGCAGTATATTGTTAGCCTTAACATCTCGGTGCACAATTGCAGGCACACAGTCATGGTGTAAATATTCCAGCCCCTGTGCTGCGCCTAGGATTATGTTGTACCTGTGCTCCCAGTCCAGCATTCCTCTCATCTCATGCAACATACCACCCAAGCTGCCATTAGGCATGTAGTCATACATCAGAAGCTTGCTTGTATTGTTTGAACAATAACCCAAAAGTCTCACAATGTTTCTATGGCGGATGGACCCTAGTATCTTTACTTCTGCACAAAATGAATCTCTCTCTTGCCCTCCTTTCTTTGAAGGCCAAAGCTTTTTAACTGCTATTACATCTCTGTTAGGCATTTCTGCTCTATAAACTAAGCCTGAACACCCTTTACCTATTATATTGTCATCAACCAGACAATGAACAACATCTTCAACAGAGAAACTGAGCTTCTGGAATGGTGTCATGTGCCACTGCCAACTGTTCTCAGAATCCTCAAAGTCTCTCTGAGACATTCTTCTGGCTTTATTCAGCATAAAGATCCCTAAAACTAACATCAACCCTGTTATGCTAAACAGGAGTCCTATAATGAGCTTCACTGTAGAGATTCTCGAACGTCCTTCCTGGGGCTGGTAGCCGACCTGTTCAAAACAATTATCGGCCCCTGAAGTACAAAGATGTACATTGCCTGATAAATCAGCTACAGGCAATTCTCTGAAAAAGCTTGTATCTGGCAGATATCCAGAGAAATTATTGAATGAAACGTTCAGAGACACTAGATTTTGTAGTTGGCCAAGAGTGTCTAGATTTCCAGTCAGCATGTTGCGAGATACATCCAGGGCTGCCAGTTTTGTAAGCCCCGAAAACTCTACAGGGATAGGTCCAAACAAAAAATTGCAACTCAAGTTCAATGCGATGTCTAATCCCTCTATCCTTCCGATCTCATAAGGAATGTTGCCTGTCAATCTGTTGCTGCTCAAATCCAGGAACTGCAACTTAGTGCACAAAGAAATCTCCCCTGGGATTACACCAGACAGATCGTTTGCATTTAGCCTTAGTTTATTCAATGAGGTCAGATTTCTAAACATAGATGGTATAGAACCAATGAGCCTATTCATTGATAAGTCCAAGACTTGTAGATTTTCCAGCAAACCAAGCGTTTCAGGCAGATAGCCTGTAAGCCTGTTGTCATGAAGATCCAGCATCTGAAGTGCAGTTGACTCTCCAATCTCTGGAGGAATGGTTCCTGTCAAGTGATTGCGAGCTATGTCAAGGAAGTTGAGATTTTGTAATTCTCCAATCTCTTTGGGTATTTCTCCACTAAGCTGATTATCATCCAACCTGAGCCTGATCAAAGCTTTACAGCTCCCAACGGTTGGAGAGATAGAACCAGTAAGATTGTTAGAGAGAAGAAGCAACTTTGTTAGGTTCTTCAATTGGAATATGCTAGGAGGAATGCTTCCGGTGAGCCTATTCTCCGTAAGATCTAATGCCTGCAGCTTATCGCAGCCACCTAAACTGGGAGGTATTGATCCTTGCAACCTATTTTGCCAAGCATACAGCAGTGTCAGATGCTTGAGCTGTCCTAAGTCATGGGGTATTTCTCCAGATATCTGATTGCTATCAAGTTGCAGCTGAGAAAGAGCAGTGCAATTAGCAAGCAAGGAAGGTATTGACCCAGAGATATTGTTAGCACTGAGTTGAAGTTCTGTCAGATCCTTCAAAGAGCCTATTGTGCTTGGAATGCTTCCAGACAAGGCATTAATAGATAGGTCAATAATTATCAAACTAGTGCAGTTGCCAATCTCTGGGGGTATACTTCCAACCAAGTTATTCTGCCATAGAAGAAGCTTTTCCAACTTCTGTAGCCTACCAAGCTCCCTGGGCAGAGAACCTGACAGACTATTTCCATAGAGGTATAAGTTCACAAGCTCAGAACAATTGCCAAGCTCCGGTGGGATCGATCCCCATAACATAGACATGTAAAGTGCTAGAGTTTGTAGCTTTTTGAGTGACCCAAAGGAGGAAGGAATGGTACCAGAAATTCTTGTCTCTGCAAGTCCAAGTACGGTGAGACTAGTGCAGTTGCTAAGCTCAGCAGGCAGTGCACCTTCAATATTTGGATTCCCACCTGCACGCAGAATTTCCAAGTTGGACAGCCTACCAAACTCTGGTGGTATGCTGCCGCTCAGCTGATTGTCCAAAAGAACCAACTCAACGAGGCTTGAGCAATTGCCAAGCTCTCGAGGTATACTTCCTTCAAGTTCATTGGAACTCAGAATAAGGCTTTGCAGATTATTTAACCGACCAAATTTGGATGGAATACTTCCTGTGAGTCTGTTTCCACTCAGATCCAACAACACCAAATTGCTGTAGTCTCCAATCTCTTTGGGAAGGGTCCCACTGAGATTGGCTGCAGATATTACAAGTGATTGGAGAGACTCAAGAGAAGCAAACTGTGAGGGAACTGTACCCAAAAGCTCTATAGAATGTAGATAAATAGCACTAACCAGACCTTGTGAGGAGCAGGAGATACCAGTCCAGTTACAGGGATTTGAGTCTTGGGGATTCCATGTGCTGAGAAGTGGTGATCCTTTCCCATCATTGAGAGCGTGCATCCATGATAAAAGTGCCTGGCCTTCTATATTCAACCCCTTTGCCCTCCATTGTGTGAGGAGCACAATCCAAGCTATTGTCCACACTGTTCTCCATTTTCCATGACCAAGAAAATTAGTTGGCAAAGCTACCAAGTGGGCTAAAGACATGGCCTCCTCCTGGGAGAACTCACTCTCTTCCCTCCGCTCAATTCAATTCACAAAACACAGAGCATGGCGTTTGGGTGTCGTGCAAACGTGACTTTGGGTGCAACGCAAACACATCTCAATGACCCGGTTTTATCTTGAACCCACTACCTAACAGTCTAGCAAGGACGAGGAAAAATGAGAATGATACTGTCTTTTTCATATATGTTTTATCAACGAGAAACCGGCCGGCACCTAGCATGGCTCCTGCATTGGAAAATGGGCAACAAAATTTAAATGGGTGTCCTATTTCTTATATTAGCCAGCTGGAGTAATATCAGGAAAGCAATGGGCATCTCAATTTAAGTGCAGTTCAAAAGATTCTGTGTTTGATATATGCTTTGCACACGGACCTATACCATTAATGTGTACTTGCAGGTTTGTTGGTCCCGAAATTCAAAAGATTCCACCATAAAAACAAATACTAAGATTCCACCATGGACCTATTAAAACTCAAAAGCAGTGTCGTTTTATAACTCCACAGTCGTCATCTCTTCCAAATTCTCCACCACTTAACTCTGCAAATATTTGTAGACATTATCAATCTCCCTCAATTAACTGACAGTGACACTCAACACATCTCTAGTGCAAAGATTTGTGAGTGGTCCAATATGAAAATGCAAAATTTGGTGGCACAATAAAATGGATAAGGCCGGATCATGTTGAAGGCAAATTGATGCTCCGAAATCTTTAAACACTAGATAAGTATTCATGCACCTGCAACAGGTTGTTTACTGAATTCTAACAACAAAAAATCAAAAGCAATTTTTTTCACAAGCATTAAACTTAAACTACTAGGGATCTGCAGACTGCGGCTATGGCTTGTATGATTGCATATTAAAAACAACCCTGATTTCAATTCTTCAGATTTAGCAAAGGCCATGTCATAGTCCTCCTATCTAACCTCTAGCTATTTTATGTACAAGTAGTCTAGGTATGTGAGGTGTATTTGTCGAAATTTCGTACCAGAGTTAGTTTGCAAATGTATTAGATATGACATTCCCAATGAAATTGCTTTAAAAAATACACAGGAGGAGCCCAGAAACTTTGTAGGCAGTACTTTTGACTTTGTAACGTGGGTTAGCAAGTGGCCGCAAATTTGTTTGTAAAGCTCTTGGAGGAAGAGCCTCCAAGTGCAAAGGTCCCCATGGGCCATACTCTGACCCGCCTCATCATATCCAACACAGGCTTACCAAATTATTAAATTACATGCTTTAAAACAAAACACAGCAGTTAGTGGAAAAGGGAGCAGACTTCGAGACAATCCACATGCATTTTTCAGTGAGTAGCCAAAAGCGACAGAGACCATTAATACCCTAATGTCAAGGGAACTGGCAGTCTATTGAGTTGTGTTATTAGCCGTCAGATGTACCAATGGCATGGTGAATTGAATGAACCTTTTGAATGTACTAATGGCTCCCTTCTAGCCATGCAGATGTACCAAGTGGCCAGTTTTGATAGCGAATTGACGAACTACTTGAATGTACCAGTGGACACTATCTAGCCCTCCATGTATGAATGGTCATTTCGATGGTGAATTGACGAACTACTTGAATGTATCAATCGCCATTAAGATGCACGAATGGCAATTTCCTAAAACTGACGTTAACTTCCCAGTGTGGCGTAAGTTCAGACAAAGTGGGCCCACTTGAATATGCCTGAAATGAAGGCACCTACTCACCAAGATCTCTAAACTTTAATTTCAATTAACCCACTCTGTTCTTCAGGCAACCACTTGTGTCGTTTGATCTTTACTCTTAACCCCTGAATCCCTCGTGGCCAAATGCCCTATCGTTAAATTAGTGTAAACTTGTCTTTCAATTAGGTTGGGTGAGGTGCACTCGAATTCAAATATGTGAGAATATCTAGGATTTCGTTTCCTTGCCATTAACTCTGGAACTGGTCTTTCTTTTTAGATAAGTTGGGGAGGCAAATTGCTATAATGGAGCTGCTCCACTTACATCACATCAGTCATCACCAGCTAAAATAATGCATCTGAAGAAAAACAAACAGTCAAATTACTATCTTGTCTGTAGCTCAGATTTTAAAGCTGTTCCAACTACCTCTCTAAAACTGCTTGTAATGGAAGATCCAAGAATTAAAATTAGGATAAAAAAATCCACCTCTCCTCCAGTGGAACGCCTTAATCAAGACCCATTTAGGGTCATATCAATATCAGTGGCAATGCCACTAACATAATACCAAGCCCATTAATACCAACTTTCAAACTTAATGAACATTATGCCTGTATGGTAAAGACCAACCTCCGCAAAACTGTCCAAAGTCGTTTCCTTGTCATTTCAAAGTCCTAACGTCTCCATCTTCTTAGAGCCCCACCATTCATTATTTTCTTTAAAGCTTTTTCAGTGCTCGTGAAAATTCTGTTATAGCAAAAGAGAGAGTGTACGTCTACCGCATGCTAGAAATTCAGTTTTTGTCCTTGGCAAGTGCAAAAATGTTAGTGTCAATCACTCACTTCATCAAGAATGGGGTCGTATGATTGTATTTGGGTATTTTTGTTGTAAAATATAATCAAAAAGATTATATCACATCAAAAAAGTTAAACAGATCATCAAAATTTTAAATGATTATTCTTCTAAATAGATTTAATTCATTATATATTTCAAAATAAAACATGTTAAAGTATTATTTAGATGAAATTTTCTTCTTTTTGATTTGAAACGTCAATAAAAATAAACAGAAACAGTTGAATTATGTCAATACAAATAAATAGACACAGTTGAATCCAGAAAATTTAATCTAAATCTCACAGACTGTGGAAAAATCATTCCTACTAAAATGATTATCTATTGGAAAAAATTGATAAGCAAGATTGACTTTCAAATTTAAGATATTATTAAGATTATCAAATGTATTCATTTTTATATGAGGACAATCATTTTTTGAAATCGATAGTGTAAATGAATTAAAAAGCTAAGAGAAACTCATAGTTAGCATCTTTAGTTGGGAAATTTGTTAAGAGGTGTTGGGAAATAAAATGCACTTTACTATTAACTTTGAAGGATGTTTATTCTAGTAATAAAATTTTAAATTAATATAATAGTTGTAATTTGAAATATATAAAAGGATAAATGAAAATAATAAATAAGTCGTCTAATGGATTAGGTTTTATTTGGAAATAAATGTAATGTTAATTTCAACTAAAGAGACATTGTGACAAAAACTTATAAATCAAAATTTAAAATTGGATTTTGTATTAAAGACTTAAGATGACTACAATATGAGAATATTCTCATATTCAGGTGTGGGATAGGATCATGTTTGTGATCTAATCCACCTAATGTGATTCTATTCTAGTGTCACAATAGTGTTTACTACATAAATTAAACTTTAATATCAATAGAAAATGTTCAACAAGTGTGAATCTATGTAGAAAATAGTGTGGTACTAAAGAGCACCAGTAGGAACCTACTATTTATTGAGGGAAGAATAAATCTTCCTTGGAAAAGTCAAGACCTTAAGCTAATTTAACAATAGTTTAAAGTAGGCTAAGAGATGGAAATTGATTTTAATTAGTTTATTGTTGTGTCTAATACAAGTCAAGCCTAATGCAAATTGAGTTTGAAGTAAGTTGTGATTGATAGATAATTTTTGTGATGAGCTTTCACTAATAAATTCGATAATTCAATATCAATTGAGCTTGCACCATAATTGATGCCAAATATAACTATTGTGTGATTCTTTTGAGAAGATATGTTATTAGTGATCATTAAACAATTATTGTCCTAGGATGGTATCTTCAAATACATGACCTTAGATGCACAATTTAAATTTTTGACACCCATGTTTGCAAATATCAATCACACCCCAAGATTGTTTTGATTAATGGGAAAAAACAGGTTTTGAATGGACCTGAAACCATTAACAAACAAGTTTTGACAAGGACCCGAAACCCACACAAAGAGACCAAGCTGCAAAAGAGTGCAACATAGACAACCAGTAGCAACCCATAAGCAGATTAAGAACGATTAGCGTGAAAGCTTAAATCTGCAACAAAAGAAAGGTTTTAACGAGAACCTTGAACCCAAAGTAACCAAGAATTACAAAGGAACTTGAATCCAAGAACAACCTGATACAATCAGGCAACCATCAGTTTGAATCAACCAAACTGCAGCACACCACTTACCAGCACCAACCAACAGTGAACAATCAGGGACAGTCAAGTAACCATCAGACAGAACCAGCCAGACAACAGCACAACACTTGACAGCACCATCCAAAAAAACCAAACTCCCCACCTTAATAGGAGAGTTAGGAATTAGTGAGAAACACTGAGAATTTTTAGCATAAACACCGCACCAGTCAACTCACAACACCAACCCGACCTCCACCTCAATAGGAATGGGCTCCCCTCTATAGGAGAGGAAGAAGTGAAGCCCAAAACCATTGAAAATAGGCCTTCCCACCCGATCCACAACCCACCTCTTCACCTCAATAGAAGAGGGATTCACCTCCAAAGAAGCAATCTCCACCTCCAAAGAAGACCATAACTGAAAGAACTGATAGGAAGCAACTACACCCATAGTAGAGAGCACCAAAACCTCCTTTGGCGAAGAAGAAGATTGGAGCAGAGACAAAAAAAATAGAGTACTCCTCCACAAGCAGCACAATCCCATCTTGAATCACAGACATGAAGACCCAAAAGTCCAACAAAATAGTTCATCCAACCACTCTGGAGCAACCCAAGATAAAACAACCCAGTTGAGCCACAGCCACATAAGAGAAAACTCAACACTCAGAGCCAACAAAACCCCATCCTGAAAAATGGGCAAGAAGACCCCAGCGGGGAGGAACAAAGAAACCAAAAAATAAAACTAGTAACCCAAGAGAACCTTGGCCTCCACCAAGACCAATAGCCACTTTAGCCAACCAAGAAATAAAAACAACAAAAAGACAAAGGGGCCTGAAAAAATAAGGATAAGGCAAGGAAAGCCAACAAGCAGAGAGAGTCTAGAGTACCAAAAAGACAATGAAAAACAACCTCCAACCCTACCTACTAGTCAAGGTCTGAAACATGCCAAAAATAAACTACAAACAACTCCACCCCAAGCAATGAAAGCATCCCCACATAAGCATAAACATGCACCAAAGAAGAGAACAAGGGTCCAAAAAGAGGAAGGGAGAGGTAAGGAAAACACTAAATAGAGAGAGGGGAGCTCGCAAGACGATGAATAACAACCTCCAACCCTACACGCCAATTAGGGTCTAAAACATGCCATGAACTTTCCACAAACCACTCCAATAAAGACAAACCAACAGCCCCAACCCTAAACAACGAAAACACCCTCAAAGAAGCAAGAGAAGCCCAGTAAATCCAGAAAGAGCTAGGAAAGCCAGCAGAAGGTGAAAGAGGAGAGGAGGCACCACAAGACAAAACCACTTCCAACCCTACTTGCCAGTTAGGGTCTGAGATGAGGCCACCAAACTCCACCAACAAGCCCCCAACAAGAACACCCAGCACCACACCTGGCACCACACAAGCAAAGACAAGAAACCCCTGCATGAATCACATTCTCCACCTACCAAGAAGCCTGAACCGCTCGGGAGTTCTACACATTTCAATCCAAAGCCAAAGTCACATGGAAGGAAGTCCATCAATAAACACACTTCACAAGCACCATAGGGGAAAACACGAGAGACACCAGTCAGAAAAGACCCCAGCACTAACTCTCTCCACAACCTCATCGTTCAGAACAGAGGCACAACCCAAAAGGACACCCTCCTCCAACCATAGACAACACGAGGTGCCTAGAGAACACTCCAAAGAAAGCCCTCTGCAACGAAGCCTTTGAGAAACACCAACCACTATTAAGTGAACACCCACAAATGCGTCTAGAGCACAAGGAAAAAGAATCCCAGGCGGAACACAACATCCATCTGCCTCACCATCGTCCTATGCATCCTCCACACCCTCAAAGGATTCAAAAATACCGCTCCCACCCAACCTGCTCCGCCCTCCACTCGATGCCTCCATGCATAATTTTCACACCCCAAGATTGTTAACCTTCAAATTAGGAAACTTTAATTTTAAAATATATGTTAGGATTGATTGTTGTACACCTTTAAAATATGGGAAACATTATATTTATTTAATATTTGTAATTTGACATAAATATAGGGCCCCATGGAAAAGGGCACCCCACTTGGGAGGAGGGTGAAAGTATAGTGTTGTGTCCACTTTAGGCCAACAAAATAATTTTGAGAAAAAAGGTTTATGGGTGAAAATGTTTTGTCCAAAAGGTTTTTTGGTAAAAATATTTTTTCCTAAAATTATGTGGCATGGAGGGTTTCAATTGAAACACTTTTTCCATAAATAGTTAAATACAAAAGAAGAAAACTCTACACATCATTTGATATTCATTAGTTTCAAGCGAAAGATATTTAACCAAAACCTTTTCATTCAAGAGAATCAAGTTCACAATCCATGTGGCAGTCTAGCCCTTCTTTTGCGGTAAATTCAACAAAAATAGATATTCAACTTGACATTTCTCCAACCAATGACATTTTCATAAAACATTTGAAAATATCTTTTGGTAGGACTCAAAGCCTCAAATTCAAAAAAAAAAAATTAATTAATTATACTATTAAGTTTTAAATTAACTACAAGTAGGTCATTATAATCAAATGCAAGGTTGATTAGAAATTTTATATAGTAAATTTTATTTTTAAAAATTAAAAAAATGTGGTGCGCTAGAGGAAAGAATGCTCTTCAAAAAAGTCAATTTTTTTTTTGTGATAAAGAATTTAGACATAATTTTTTCTATCAAACCTAGTATATTTTCTAGTCCTTTGTTGTTTATGACGGTTGTTGTTTTGTCAGTCTGTTTTCATGGGCTTCCATGCACTAGGTATTCAAGTTAGCTAAGTGGGAAAAGAAATCAAAGAAAAAATCAAATTTACTATATTAAAAGTAACATGCTAAGAGTTCTATATATAATGAATTTTAAAATGATATAAACTAATGAATGTAGAACTCTTAGCATGTAACTTTCTTTATATATGTATATGTATATGTATATGTATATGTATATATACATTAAATGTACATGTATGTATGTATGTGTATATATGTAAATATATATATATGCATGTAAATGTATATATATATGCATATAAATGTGTATATATATATATACATTTACATGCACATATATATATACATAGATATATATATATATGTATATATTAATTTCAAGTACTTCAAGTTAAAAATTTATATTTGTGTTGATCATTTTTTTAAGAAAAGCGCCTGTGATAGGTCGAATGTGAGCGTTAGAAAACGAGCAGCAAGTAAAAGAGTGCAAATAAACACCAAAACAACCTACACCTCAAGATTAGCCTAAGTTGGAAACAACACAAGATGAAAGAAACAAAATGGAACTCTATAACTTGCGTCGAATCGATCCTTTGATTGGCCCTTCGATCTTTGATGTGTATGCTCCTTGGATGGCACAAGATGCAAGCTAAATGATGTTGTGAGGATGGGTGCAAGTGGATGAAAACATGAAAATGGCTAAGTGTAAGTTGAGAAACAAAATTGCAAGAGTTTGGCTAGCAAAATGATCTCTTCCAAAATGAGAGAAAAGAGGGGGTATTTATAGGAATTTTGAGAATTCCTAGAGGAGATGGATGGCCAAGATTGAGCCACCAAATATCAAGATGTAGGGCTAAGGTGAGTTGAGAACTCACAAGCCCTCACATCTTGACATGTGGCATGTGATATAGCCCTAAAAGGTGAAGTGGACATGAGGTGGAAGGATGGTACATGACATGGAGGGGGGTACAAAGTACCTTGGGATTGGACAAGATCTCCTCATAAAGGAGGTCCTTGTCCCCATGTGGGTGAGAGGACATGTGAGGAATTAAAAATTCCTCAAATATTCTCATGGGGAGATGGGAAAGAATAAAGAATAAGAAGAGGACATGTGGGAAGAAGTGAAGGAATTAAAAATTCCTTTTGGGTGCCTTGGGGGATTAAAAGGTGAATTAAAAATTCACATGGGGAAGTGGAGTGCCTTGTTCAAAAGGAGAAAGCCTTTAATAAGGTTGACTTAATGACACATGCCATAAGTGGGAGGAGGATTAGGTTAGGCTAACCAAATGATTAAGGTTGTGCAAGTACTCAGTTAGATGAACTAATGACTTATTAGAAGCAAGTGGGAGATTATGGAGGATGTGACCCTAATGATGATTAAGGGTGTGCACATGCTAACCCTAGTTAATTAGAAGAAGATGAAGTAATTAAGATGGATTAGGGACCAACTTGCAAAAGTTGGAGGATGTGACCATGAGAGAGAAAAGAGGAATTACAAATGAATTTTAATTTCAAAAGGGGGATATGTCTAAATTAAATAAAAGGGTATATTTATTTAATTTAGAGGAGGAAGAGGGGTAAAGTATTAAATTAAATACTTTATGACCCTTATGCAAGATGCAAGGTATTAATTAAACAAATGGTTTAATTAATATTGACAGAGGAGATGAGCAACTAGATGAATAAGGAGACGCGTTTGATTATATGGAAGTGATCAAATTGGATGTCTACAGCACCAAACAATTTGAACTTTCACCCAAGAATCTCAAGATTCTTAGGATGATTGTGAGACCCCTCCTTTAGTGACTGAGTATCTTATTTTTATGCTACTTTATGATCATTGACTTGATAGTTTCATGATTAACTTTTTTGGTGGACTCTTGGATTTGCTAGAGATCTCAGTTGATCTTATATATGGACATGGTTTATTTTGTTTATAGATGATATTATCTCTATGGGTAATGAATTATTAGGAAAATTCATTTTTATGTGATTTGTATGTGTGGATTTAGTCATGATAAGATTTCACTTGTTGTGAAAATCATGATTATATATTTGTATTAACAAAGGTGGCTCAAGTGGGGAATGAAATTTTACTAAGATGATTAATGGGATGATAGACTAGAAATATGATAAATGGGTTGATAGAAATGAGTGTGGTATTATTGTGAGTTGAAGCTATGAAAGAATTACAAAGCAAGATAGATGCGAGATTGATGTGAATAATGCGAAGTTGAGCTGAGCAGTGCAAATTTTAGTGTTAGGGTTCCTGAAGGTAGTGAGCTAAAGGCATCCAAAATCTTTCATGCAAGACTGTGAAAGTGTGCGAGCAATTGTGGTGGATTCCTTGTGGCATTGAGAAGTATTCTCTATGTAACATTCTTCTTCTATCTTCTTATATTTCTTTATGTGGCAATGAGCCCTAGTTGTGAGCCTTTTTGGATAGTGTGTCATATTTTGGCAATGAGCCCTTGTATCGGTTTTGCTATTACTTATATTGTGAGCTAATCCTCATGGTTGTTTTTCCTTCATTGGGTTCTCCACGTAAATCTGGTGTTCTCTTGTGTATGGTATTGTGATTTCAGTTTTTGTTAACTGCATTTCATGCTTAATCATACTAACAGAATAAGGGTTTAATGAATGCATGTGGATTTGATTATTGTAGATGGTTTTGAAGGTTTAATTTGCTACAATTGATCATTCACCCCCCCTCTTAGTTGTATTCTTCATTTCAACAATTTATATCAAAGCAAGGTTCCTTGGAGAAAAGCTTAACCACTTGAGGTAGATTTGGGAAGGCAAACAAGGTTGCTTTGGAATATTCTAGATTCGATGGCATAGATTATGCTTTCTGGAAGACAAAGATGGAAGGATATCTGGCAGCTTAGGGATATGAGATTGAAAAGGCTTATCAGACTGCATATATCCCACCTAAAAATGGTCCAAGTACAAGTGCAAAAATCAAGGCGCGTGAGATCAATGCTAAGGCAAGATTTATTATTGTGAATAGTCTTTCAAATACAAAATTAGTAAAAGTTATGAGTTTGAAAATTGCTAAAGAGGTTTGGGATAAGCTAGAAAGAATTTATGAAGGAGATTTGAAGGTCAAACAAGCAAAGTTGCAAAACTTGAAGGCACAATTTGAAATGATGCAAATGTTTGAGGAAGAAACAATTAAAGGCTACATACAGAGAATTAATGAGTTGGTAAGAGCTATGAGAGGCCTTGGTGCAGTAGTTAAATAATCTAAAGTAGTGAAGAAAGTTATCAAATCTCTTCCTGATTGTTACAATGAAAAGGTATCTGTTATTGAGGAAACTGCAGATTTTGACAATTATTCCAGAGATCAGTTGATTGGTACACTAACTACATTTAAAATGAGAAAACTTGGTTTGAATAAAGGCACAAAAGTAGAGACTACTTTCAAGGCTAGTAAATCAAAGAAGGTTAAAGACTCATATGGAGAAGATCTTGATGATTTAGAAGTTAAATTTGTGAGGAAGATGAAAAAGGGAATCGGTAAGCACAAATAAATTACCCTTCAAATGTTTTAGTTGTGGTGAGATAGGTCATTATGCTTCAAGATGTCTGAAAAGAGCTATAAACAATAAGAACAAGGAAAATAAAGAAAAAATGATTAAGAAAGATTACTATGTGAGAGAAGATGCTAGAGTTTTTTATGATGAATCTGATTATAGAGATTTTTATGATAATGAATGTTTGTTTTTGGCTATAAAAGAAGAATTTGGTTCTACTAACCCTGAAGGTTGTGTGAAGGAAAGTATTTCGGAGGTGAAGGATAAGGTTGAAGGTACTTTGGTATCTTCTTTTCATGTCAGAGGATAAGAATTACTAGGTTGTTGATAGGGGCTACTCTAATCACATGACTGGAGACAAAAGTATGTTTGTTAAACTTGAAAATTATGATGGAGGATTAGTTAAATTTGGAGATGATTCAAGAGCTAAGATTTGTGGAATAGGTTCAATCAGTTTTGATGGCAAGCATAATACTGACAAAATTTATTATGTTAAGGGTTTAAGGCATAATATTTTGAGTTTTGGACAAATGTGTAGCAAAGGATATAAACTCATGTTTAAGGATGAAACATGTGAGATCAGGAAAGGGTCTGAAACTGTGATTGTTGCTAGTAAGAGAACATATGGGAACATCTATCAGCTCAAGGGTGTTGATGTTCATTGCTTTGTGTCTCTGATTAAGGATAGTTGGTTATGGCATCAGAGGATGTGTCACATGAATTTTGATAATTTGGCAAGAATTAGTTCAATTCATGCAGTGAGAGATCTACCAAGAATCATAAAGCCTATCAATGTCATTTGTGTGAGTTGTTAATTTGGAAAACAAACAAGGAGTAGCTTCAAGGGAAAGCAACAATCTGCTACCAAACTATTGGAATTAGCTCATACTAATCTTTGTGGTCCTATAAGGGTGAGAAGTCTACAAGATGACAGGTACTTTATGCTTTTGATTGATGATTACTCTAAAATGACATGGGTTACTCTTCTTAGAGATAAATTAGATGCATTAGATAAATTCAAGGAATTTAAAGTTATGGTTGAGAATGAAATGGATTTGAAAATCAAATGTTTGAGGTTTGACAGAGGTGGTCAATTCACCTCCAATGATTTTAACATGTTTTGTGAAGTTCATGGAATAAGGAGGCATTTGTCTGCCCCTAGAACTCCTCAGTAGAATGGAGTTGTTGAAATAAAAAAATAGAACTATTCAAGAGGCCTCTAGAACTATGATGAAAGAGGAAATTCTAATGAAATTCTACTGAAGAGAAGTTATTCATACTGTTGTTTACATACTTAACAGAGTTCAAGCTAAACCTAACAGCACAAAGACTCCCTATGAGTTATGGTATGGAAGGATTCCTACTGTGAAGTACTTTAGAGTATTTGGAATCAAATTTTATATCAAAAGAGAAGAAGAAAACTTGGGGAAGTTTGATGCAAGGTCTGATGAAGGTATCTTCCTTGGATACTCTATTAGAAGAAAATCTTATAGATGTTACAACAAAAGTATGAGAAAGATAGTTGAAAGTGCAATGTTAAAGTTGATGAAAACTTGCAGAATTCAGTTGTAGTGGATGGATATGTGTCATATGAACCTGATTGCAGAGAAGAAGAAGAAAAAGCTGATGGACAAGAAGTGAAAAATGAAGAGGAAGAAGCTCCAGAGAAGACCCCTAAGACCCCTAAGTATGTGCAAAAGAATCAATCTGAAGATCAACTCATTAGAGACAAAAGGAAAGGCGTATTGACAAGAAGAAAAGTTGTTGAAGTTGAGGTAAATTTGTGTTTACTCTCTAAAGTTGAACCTAAAACAGTAAGTAAAGCATGTAAAGACGAACATTGGATGAAGGCAATGGAAGAAGAACTTATACAAATAGAGAAAAAATAGACTTGGGAATTGGTTCCTAGATCGGAAAACAAAAACATAATTGGAACTAATTGGGTATTTAGAAATAAGTTGAATGAGAATGGAGTAGTAATAAATAAGGAAAGACTTGTGTTTAAGGGTTACTCACAAGTGGAAGGTATAGAATTTGATGATACTTTTGCTCCTATGGCTAGGATGGAAGCTATCAGAATGTTTTTGACATTTGCAACACATAAAAAACTTTAAGGTTTATCAAATGCATAAGAAGTCTACTTTTGTGAATGGAGAGTTGGAAGAAGACGTTTACATGGAACAACCAGAAGGATTTCAGTTGTTAGATCAACCGGATATGGTATGCAAGTTCAAGAAGGCATTACATGGATTGAGGAAAGCTCCCAGAGCTTGGTATGCAAGGTTGGACGGGTACTTGATACAACAAGGATTCAATAAAGGCACCACAAACAGTAATCTTTACTTCAAAATTGAGGTTAGACAAAATCTTGATAATAGTAGTATATGTGGATGATATTATCTTTGGTGGAAATGAAGCTATGTGTAAGAAGTTTGCAGAGGAAATTCAGAAAGAGTTTGAAATGTTAATGTTTGGGGAGATTCAATTTTCTTTCTTGGGCTACAAATCATTCAAGCAAATAAAGGGATATTCATTTCACAGTGTAAGTATGTCAAAAAGATGTTGAAGAAGTTTGGAATGGATGACTCCAAACTGGTATGCACTCCTATGGTGACTGGTTTAAATTGAGAAAAATGATGATTCTCTTAAGGCCAATCAAAGCAAGTATAGATCTATGATTGGTGTACTGTTGTATCTAACTGCTACTAGATCGAATATCATGCATGTAGTTTGTCTTGTAGCTAGATTTCAAGAAGATCCTAAAGAAACACATGTTGCAGTAGTGAATAGGATATTTAGATATTTAAAAGGTGCTCTAGATTATGGTTTGTGGTATCCTAAGGATACTAATTTCACATTAAGTGCTTATACAGATGTAAATTGGGTTGGTTGTGTTGATGATAGGAAAAGTACAAGTGGTGGTGCATTCTTTCTTGGATGCAGATTGGTGTCATGTTTGAGCAAGAAGCAAGATTCAGTTTCTTTGTCTTCTACAGAGGCTGAATATATTACAGCAGCATCATGTTGTACACAAGTGTTGTGGATGAGACAAACATTAAAGGATATCAGATTTGTGTATGATGAGACTATATCTATCTTCTATGATAATACAAGTGCAATTAATATTTCAAAAAATCCAGTGATGCACTCAAGGACAAAGCATATATCTATTAGGTGTCACTTTTTGAGAGAGAGGTTATGAAGAATGAAGTGAAGCTTGAGTATGTTCTTACAAAGGATCATATTACTGATATATATACTAAGGCTCTTCCTAAAGATACTTTTGAGTATCTCTAGGAGAAGTTGGGGGTTATTTCTCCTCCTTTATTAGACTAGATGCATATGGAGATGCATCAATCTAATGGATCTATGGATCTATCTCTTTTCTGGACTGATGTTGGTGGCTACCTCTCAAGGAGAGTGGGTAGTATCATGTGTTGTCATTGAATTGTTGATTTATTTGGGTGTACTCCTAAGGGGGGGTATTTAGAGCAAGTATTTTGGTTCAGTGTCAAAGGGGGAGAACAACGTAAATATTCTATCCTTTTCCATTGATGTCAAAGGGGGAGAAAGTATCATGTGAAAAGGAAATTTTTTATCTACTCAGGGGGAGAAAAGAAAGGAAATCATAAGGAAGTGTGTTCAGAGTTGTGTTGTATTTGGTGGCTTTTCACATCTTGTGTTGCCATCAATAACAAAGGGGGATATTGTTGCAAGTGTGAAGGTGTTGTCATTGATGTCAACAGGAATTCCACTAACTAGTGTTGTCATTGATGTCAACTATGTGATGAAGATGTTAAGGATATTGAGAAAATTATGAAAAAGAGGAAAAATGGGTTGTTGCAAATTGTGCATGTGTAGTTGAGATATTGAGGAAGTGTTGTGAGTACATGGAGCTATTTTTTTGTTGCAATATTTGAAGATGAGTTGGAATGAAGTAACGAGCTAAGTTGATGTCCCTAGTACTTGGTTTCCAAGTGCTTTTGAGAAAATTTGATAAAAATCTAGTAAAATGTGTTGTGCAAGTGTTCATAGTGTGCTCTAGTATTGTGCTCTACGTTTCTTCTATGTTTATGTTATGCTTGTACGAATCTTATAGGTTATTCATGGTTTTCAGAGGTTTCTATATTCAAAATTTGGCTTTCTAGATCAGTGTACAGTGCGAGATATTTTCACCAGTGTGTGAACAAATTATTCAGTGATGTTTTCTGTGGCCTGGGAGAAATATATTTGCTTCATATTTCTTCACTATTTGGCTTTAGGTTGTATGGACTTGGGAAGTTGTTTATAATTCTTGTATCTTTCTTTATTCAATATTTTACTTGATTTGGTGTTGTACAGAGTGAGTTTCATTTATCAGTATGCAAGTAAGGGTTACCAATTGTTCTAAGTTGAATTATTTGTATGATGTGAGCTTGGATGAGGTTTTTGATGAATCTTAAGTAGTTCGTGAATTATTCTAGATCATGTTTAAGAGAATTATGTTATTTGGAAGTTACGAATTGATTTGTGGAAGCATGTACTTAATGTTTATGGTGTTTTACACAAGTGTTGGCTAACTTTGTGTTTAACACTACATGTGAGCTTATGCAAGCGTGTTGAGGTGTGTTGGGATCTATTTGGGTCCTAATTAAGGATTTATGTAGGTCACCTTCATTCCTTTCCATTCTGGTAATGTTTATATGCCAACATATTTTGAATTTGTATGTATAATGGCTAGTTGCCGACATTAGAGAAGGTTTTTGAGGTAGAGGTTGATATAAATGAGTGTGATATTGTTGTGAGTTGAAGGTATGAAATAAGTAAGAAGAAAGATAGATGTGATATTGATGCAAGTAATGCAAATTTGAGCTGAGCAGTGCAAATTTTAGTGTTAGGGTTCCTGAAGGCAGTGAGCTAAAGGCATCCAGAATCTTTCATGCAATACTGCGAAAGTGTGTGAGCAATTGTGGTGGATTCCTTGTTGCATTGAGAAGTATTCTTTGTGTAACATTCTTCTTCTATCTTCTTGCATTTCTTTCTATGGCAGTGAACCCTGGCTGTGAGCCTTTTTGGACAGTGTGTCATATTCTGCGAGTGAGCCCTTGTACCGATTTTTCTATTATTTATATTGTGAGCTAATCCTTATCGTGGTTTTTCCATCATTGGGTTTTTCCAAGTAAATTTGGTGTTCTCTTGTGTATGGTGTTGTGATTTTAGTTTCAGTTAATTGAATTTCATGCTTAATCATACTAACAGAATAAGGGTTTAATGAATGCATGTGGATTTGATTATTGTAGAGGGTTTTGAAGGTTTAATTTGCTACAACTTATTCACCCCCACTCTCTGTTGTCTTGTTCATTTCAACAAAGATGACATTTTTCACCTCCACAATCAAGGATGAAGGATGTTCATTTTTTATTAATGCTCTTCTCTAAACTTGGGAGAGGACTTTTTTCCATTTTGGAAGAAAATATCTACTTCTAATCTGGGAGAGGTTTGTAAGTACAATAGTTTTTCCAAGTAAGGATAGCTAGAAGAATTGGAAGAGGTCTCATCAAGTTTCTCAACTTATTATTTGGATATGCTCAATAAGGTGGGGTTTAAAACCCTTAGATATGATGAGTGTGAAAATGTATGAATGATCTCACTATATGTCAATAGTGTTACAATATTTTTTTGAAATTATTTTGTTATTTATTTTTAGGACTATTGTAATTATTTAGTTGAATGTAATAATGTTGGTTTATGTTGTGAAATTGTATGTAATATGTACTGAAATTATGGTTCATGTTTTGTTGGGTGTGGGAAAATTATTGTTGGGTAAGCTCTCCAAGTTAATTGAGAGCATCATATGTTTTTGAGTAGAGTGATTACGGTCATTATGGAAAACTTTCAAGGTATGAGAAACCTTAATTTTATCTTGTTGAAATTGGGAGCTATGTGATGTTGAAATTGGGAGTTTAATGAGGTTGTAGGTTGTAAGGATAATTGTGAAGTAATGTTGCACTTTTCTATGAGAAGAAATTTTGACAAAATATGATAATCTTTCCCATGACAATGTCCAAAACTCCCCCTCTCCATTGTATTCATGGGAACACCACTTTTTTAGGTTTTCCATGAGTATATCGGTAAATTAATTTGTGTTGTTAATGTGTTGTTTTTGATATTTTGTGGTTTTATATTTAAATGTTAAAGTGTTACCATGTGACCCCAAGCTTAAGGTTGGATTGATGCACAATCAAATGGTTGGGAGGTGAGCTCCTATTGGGTTACAATGAAGATTTTTATGTTAAATGTGTGCAGGTTGAGAGTATTTCTTGGGAGACTTATTTTTGGAAATTCAAGACTATTAAATTTTTGTTCAACTTATAACTATATGTAAATATTTGAGAAGGACTGGAAATTGGATTGTCCTCGTAGTTCATATATAACTCAAGATGTGTATATCGATTTCAATGATGTAAGAAAGGTGTAGTATCAGGTATTCCTTTTAGTATGTAGTTTATGGAAATGAAATAGCCATAGAATATGGAGAAGATTGTTGTTAAAGAGATCTATAGTAAATGTTAAGAAAGAGTACTATTATTATTTTGTCATTTATATTGGAAGTATATAACATGTGAATTAAATTATGTATTTTTCTTTTTCTTTCTTTTTTCAAGTGATTTAAATAATAGTAAATATAACAAAGGAGATTAAACACTTAAGAAAAATGTGCATATAGTTATTTTATGCTTGTACAAACTCTCTTTGGTTTTTTTCACAAAGGCTAGAAATAAGTTTTCTTTGGTTATATTATTTTAACTTGACGAAATTTCTAATTGTAGTTTAATACTGTAATTTTTTATAAAAAAATATATATGCACACACACACACACACACACATATATATAAACTTTGTTTTAAAATTGTTAATCGGTTTTTTCAATAGTGAATCTGTGTGTGTATTTACTGTATATATATGCCATTGGATACTGGTAAGTGTAGAAAGTTGTGACATAAAAAAAAGGTGCCACTTTTTTTTTTACCCAAAATGACCATTTGACGAGCGCCAAAATTGGCGCTCACCAAATGGCTCAGATGATCGAGCCTAAGGGTTGGTATTTCCCAATGCAAACCATTTGGAACTCGCCAAATGAAAGTGCATCATTTGGCGAGCGCCAAATGTGAATGTTGACTTTTTAGAATGCATTTTCTTGAACTCTTTCTTTTTTTCTTTGTCTTTCTCTACCAGTGAAACTATATACATGAAATAACCATTTAAGGATGTTTACTTTCTTACATATACATGAAATAAACATTTAAGTATATGCTTTACATTATATTTCATGTATATAGTTTCAAGATGTTTGAGAGTGGTTTCGGATGTCTTAGTGTTATAATGCAAATTCTAGTTTTTGTAATATCTTATAATTTTTAGACAGTCAAATTTCAGTAATCAGCATGTCAAATTTCAATAATCAAGAGGTCAAATTTTAGTAATTAGCAAGTTGTATCATCTCTCTCTCTCTATCTCACTCATTGTTTATCTCTTATGTTCTAGACATCTCTCTCTCACTATCTCCATCCCTTTAATTGACTCTCACTTCCTTGAGTTCAAGAACTACCTCTCTACCTGTCCATCCTTCTCTCTCTCTATGTCATTGTGGAAACAATTGGTCATCTATTAGAGCACTTAAAGTTTGTACAACATGTGCAAATAGATGCAATCATAATGTTGTATCTTGGATTGAGTGTATTGTCATAGCTTATCTCGTAGTGTATGATTTTGCATGCCATTTTCAAGTGTTATTATGACAATATACTTATTGTTTCCTTTCATCATATAAATCTTGGAATGTATATTTTGGTTGTGTGATGAATATTCTTTATGTTTTATGCAAGTTTGTGAAATCCCAGTTGGTATTTGTGTGTCTACAACTAGAGTTTCTCTTAGTCATTTTTCTTTAGGTTTTCTCTTTTACCTTTGGTATTTCTAGTTAAAATACCACAAGAACACCAAATATGATCATAGGATGGAGATGCTCCCTCAAATGTAGAGGAATATCATCATTCCATAGCAATCTCTCCAACTATTGGAACAATTATCACTACTTTTTCAGGTACAAACAAGGTCATTCTAGGAGACATAATCATAGTGGCATACATTTACCAACAGGTCTACAAGTCATATCACCAAGATTATTTGAATACTTTCTATCATGAGTAATTATCTTTAAAATATGTGTAGATGTTTAATTATTGATCAATATTGGATTTTAAAAATATAAATTAATTATTTTAAACCTATTTTATAATGGAGGTGGTGAAAATAAATATTTCTATAAAGATCCAAATGTGGAGGTGTTGGTTCCTTGGAATATTTTTTATGTGGGTGATATAGAATCAATACCATTTAACCAAGAATGCAAAAAAAGAGTGAGCTTGATAGAAGGATATTTGGTGAAAATTATAAATTGATTTTACCTTCTTTAAAAATATACAAAGCTTGTAAAGGCCTAAACTAGGACTAAATTATAAATTTTGAAAAAAATATTAAATATCATGTTTGTTAGATGAAACCAACATGAGAAAAATAACATAGAAAATTAAAAAATAGCTAACTTAGGTACAAAAACCTAGAAATTAGAAGAGAAAAGATTATATCTTTTCACTTCTTACACAAGATAACAACTATAGAATAATAAATTTAGTACATACAAAAAAAAATTATAAAGCTAAGCCAACCTATGTATAATCTTATAAACCCTATAATCTTCATTGTTCCTCCCATATTCAACGGAAACTCATGTTAGAGTCCAATAATCTAAAAAGAGAAGAAAAAACTAAGGAATATGTTGTTAATAAATCTAACAAGCTTCATGATGAAGTTGATCTCAAGTTTGGCACAATGTCATGGAACCTTTTCAAGTCTACTAAATCATTTTGTCAAACAATTATCCCTATCTAGAGGAGGCTAAAGTAAGGAAGAACATATATAGTATATGGCTAATTGGAGTCCTGGGACTCCCATGTTAAGTCAGTTTAGTGCTTAAGTACATCAACATTGAAATTACATTATGTTGGACCAACTATTCTCAAAAATCAAGTTGAAAAAACATTCATGCCCAAGTGCTAGAGGGGATTATATGATCCACATGAAAGATTTGTCACCTTATTGTATGCCTTATCTTGCAAGAAATATTTTCTACATACAATAAAACTTTATCCCCAACCCAAAAATGATGAGGGACATGTCAAGGATCAACAAGCTACTTCTACTTCTCTCAAGTCATTTAAATAATTTGAAATTTCTTAGATTAACTAGATTATGAAATTTGGATGAAGCATTGAACCTCATCTTTCTCTTTTTGAATGTGCTTAATAAATCTAAAAGGTAAGGATAAGGGTAATTCATAAGTAGCCAAAATTGAAAACCAAAAAAAACCTCAAAAGGTGAGATACAAAAGAATGGAATACTTAGTTATACAAATTATCAATGAGGGTTAGGATCATATCTAAAAACTTGGTAGAAGTTGTATGGTGGTATATCTAGAGGCCCTACACAAGGGTGTGATTAACAATTTTATTCTAATAATTTGTTGTGGTGGATAAAAGGTGCTTGAAAAGTCAAGAGAAAATCCTATAAATATCTAAAAACAACACATAATTTTCCTACAAAATATCACCCACAATTATTAAAGGAAGGTAAACTAAACAACCTCCAAATAGAGTCAAACAACAACCAATCTAGGTCACTTGTTGAATTGATATTGTGACAAGAAGCTAACTTATATTTATTTTTAAAATTAATCAATAATCATAAAAATATAATTGTGGTGTGGAACAATCATCTAAAAGCCACTTACTAGTGTCATAAATATTTTTTCTCAGTGATGGGTAGTAATAGGGAAAGGAACACTCCATACCAACATATTGCACCAACATCATGCATGTGAAGCCAATAGAATAATTGATACAAATGATAAAGTATCTTATACTTTCTAAAATGACCACCATATATAGCAAAGTGTATCTTATATAGTTGGGTGTGCAACTATATAAAATATTTTTAACCTTATTGTGTTCTTTCTATTGGAAGAAATATTTCTACAAAATGACCACCATAGATAGCAAAGTGTATCTTATATAGTTGGGTGTGCAGCTATATACAAGATTTTTAACCTTATTGTGTTCTTTCTATTGGAAGAAATATTTCTACAAGTACAACCAAACCTTGTCCCAACCTTATTGTGTTCTTTCTATTAGAAGAAATATTTCTACAAGTACAACCAAACCTTGTCCCTGATCAAAAATTGATGAGGATGTGTCGAGGACCCATGATTTGCATTCAATTCTCTTAAGTTTTTGAAAGAATTTGAATAAATTTAGACTAACTCAACTACAAAGGTTCCAGATGAAGGATTAATCCTTTTCTTTCTCTTTTTGAATCTTCTTGGTAACTAAGAAAGGGAAAGATAAAGTTAATCCATAAGGAGTTGAAATCGAATACTAGAAAGAACTAAAAATGTGAATTAGATGTAAAAGAATGGACTGCTTGATTGTAGTTGTTTAATGTGTGTTAGGATCAAACCTCTTTTAGTGTGATATACATGGTACTATATATGGGGATTCTATAAAATTGAGTTTATTTCCAAAGAGGATCTACTATCTCCACTACTTGATATCTTCAACATAGGGAAACAAATATTTTCATATGTTGATTAGTTTCATCTAGCCACAAAGGTCTTTTACTACTAGGACACTAGATATCCAACATGCTTCAAAATACTTCCATGTCAAACTATGAAGCATCTTTCTTGATCTCAAAAAATTGTGACAGAGGAAGAAATTACAAAAAGAGATGCATAATAAATTTATTCAAGTGTTGAAGGCGCATGAATGTTTCTCTTTCCACTAAAATGTGAAATGTGTCTTCTAATCAAAGTGTGATTTAAAACCTCAATGTAAATTTTTTGTACACAAATTTCTTGCAAAAGCACTCTTATTCACTAAAATAGACTATGGGAATATCATGTCTAGAGTGGGTAACATTTTTCTTTCTCAACTAATACAAAAGTGAGGCAATGTTTGAGTAGCCAAGAATATATGTATATTAGTTTACAAGATTAAGAGAACTTTGTAACTTTGTGATGGTTGAAGGAATTATCAATTTGAGAAGAGCTGCCACCTTAGCAATATGCACCTAAATTCAATGAGAGATCACTACTAACTCAAGATAGGAGATTGGTGTTTGAGAAAATGACACTTGGTTAGTTTGGCATACAATTGGTTCTACTCAAGTATGTAAAGAATATGTGTCAAGTATTGGAAATGGATGTTCTATGTATTGGAGAAGACATGGATATCATCTAAATAAAAGATTAAAATTTGATCAAGGCATTCTCTATAGATATTGTTCATCAACAACATGAGTAGAAGGAACATTTGTGAGCCCAAAAGATACAAATAGCCACTTAGAAATACCCATTATGGACTTGAAAGTTATCTTTAAAGAGAGAAGACTTTGCTACGATGTGAATGAAAATCCTCCAAATTTTTACTTTTGTGGGTTCATATTTCACATTTGTATCACTTGTGTATATCTTTTTGGGATAAACCATGATGAAAGGCCTTCTCCCTAGTAATGGATGAAGTGTGTCATTAAAAAACTATAGCATGTTTAGAGAAAGGAAAATCAAGATCACTAAAATATATTGTAAGGTTATAATGGAAAAAGGATGAATATGTCAAAATTCTCTAATTTGTTTTCATTTTAAATACATTCATTCTAAAGATCCTTTCTATTAGCACATTAATTTAATGTGGTCTAAAAATGAGGTTCTTAAATCACTATTAGTGAGAGTATGGAGCACATGAAAATAAATTGAGAGAAAAATTATGATAATGAGAATAGGCATAATAAGAAGTCAATGTGAGAACACTTCTTGTAAACTCGTTGACAAAAAGAAGCCATCATTTTTTCTTGATATAAGAATATTACATAATGATAGGGGAAGCATTATCATCTAATTCTTTATGGAATTTCATGAGAGAATATTATTGATATATGAATGAAATTCTTTTGAATTTTCCCTTATGTAATAAGATCCACACATATAATAATAAAAATAATATAATATAGAATATTTCACACAACATATTAAGAGATGTTTGTGTGCTAAGATTCCCTAAGATCCAATATCTACAAAAAATTGTAAACCCTTGACGTAGGGTAACACCATACAATACTCCTTATGGAAGAAGCCACCCAACACTATATTTCCAAGAGATCCCAAACACATTATCATACTTCACACATATCCTTATAATGACAATCACCTCTTTTATATAGACCTCCTCCTAATAATACAATTGAGGGGTAATCCTAATGAAGGCCTTCTCATAATCTAATATAATTAATTACACAAGTTACCCACATGACCTAATATAACTAACTTAAGGAACTTAAGGGATGTGTTCCACATGTTGACATCTCCATCTACCTAAATACATTATAATATTATATCCCTAAGTACATAACATTATCTGTGGTAAGTTAGAATTCATATCATCTATAATAGTACTTTTTGAGTTTCAACTAACTAACCATTTTCTTTGTATTTTTAATGAATAGTTTATAGACCATTAGAGAAAGAGGAGAGCTCATAATTATACCTTCTATTTACTTGAAGCTTGTATTAGTATTAGAACCACTATTTTAAACTTGTTTTATATTTTTTCAAAATTATATTTATTTGTAAAGAATACATTTGTTGAAAGGACAAAGTCGAAGGAAATACTTTTGATGATATTTTTTTCATATTGTTAAATACCACTAAAATTAGTCTTATGTCACATATTTGTTCATTCTAAAGATCCTTTCCAAGTAGCTTGAAAGTCACATCTTCAATTTGACTTAAGTATGAGGTCTTGAAAACCCTACTAGTGTAAGTGTAGATCAAAAAATCTAAATAATTAAGGCAATGAGCCATTAATATTTCTTGATACAATGACATCAAGTAATGATAGGTAAGCATTACCCTCTAATTATTTGATGAGTTGTGGTGTTTGTATTAGTTAGAATACTTTTTGAGTTGTGCAATCAAATAACAATTATTTTTTTAGTGAATATATGGAAAATTATTACATAAAAAGAAGATCTCATTATCAAAATTTCTATTTACTTAAATTATGGATTGATATTAGAACTATTTTCCTCAAAATCATGTGATATTGTCAACTAATGTCTTCATTGAAAGGAGAAAGGCTTATATTGAAAAGACCTCAAATACTTTTTGGGTTGTACAATCAAATAACAATTATTATTTTAATGAATAAATGAAAATATATTAGATAAAAAGAAGAGCGCATTATCAAAATTTCTATTTACTTAAATTATGGATTGACAATAGAACTATTTTCCTCAAAATCATGTGATATTTTCAACTAATGTTTTCATTGAAAGGAGAAAGACTTAAATTGAAAGACCTCCAATACTTTTTGGGTTGTACAATCAAATAATAATTAATTCTTTTAGTGAATATATGGAAAATTATTAGATAAAAAGAAGAGATCACTATCATAAGGATTGACAATAGAACTATTTTGAACTATCTTCCTCAAAATCATGTGATATTTTCAACTAATGTTTTCATTGAAAGGAGAAATATTACATTTAAAGACCTCCAATACTTTTTGAAAGATATCACTATTATAGCTTTGATTTACTTAAATTATGGATTGATATTAGAACTATTTTTCAAAATCATGCGATATTTTCAACTAGTGTCTTCATTAAAAGGAGAAAAAATACCTCCAAATTTAATTTCAGAAAAAAATCATATTATATTTTCAACCAATATCTTCATTGAACAAAAAAGTTTTACATTGAAGAAGATAAACTATTTTCAAATATTTTCAATCAATAAATGAAGATAAACTTATTTTAAAGAGAAATAACACAAAACAGTAAACCCTAATTCCATTCATAAACCCTGATACCATTCATAATTAAGACTGTCAACCCTACCTCCATTCGTAAACCCTAATACCACTCATACCGTTCAAAAAGAATTTAGAGATCTGTCAGAACACTTCTATATTTCTAAAAATAACACAAGACTGTAAACCCTAATTCCACTCATAAACCCTAATACCATTCATAATTAAGACTGTCAACCCTAATTCCATTCATAAACCCTAATACCATTTATTAATTCCATCATAAACCCTAATACCATTATGATTATGCGATCTGTTAGACCGCTCAAAAAGGATTTGGAGATCTGTAAGAACACTCTAAGGCCTTCTCTGCCCTGCTTGGAATGTGCAGGCAGGACGTTCATCGAGAGGCTAGCTGCAAGCACCAGCCTCGGTATTCGAGCTCTGGCCTGAGAGCCTTGGCTTCATCTTCCAGACTTCTGCTATCAACTCGTACAATCTTCAGAACAGATCGTAAGCTAGAGCTTTAAGCTATGGGTATATAAAGGCTTTCTACAGAACAGAGTCTTAAATGTAGGATTTTAAGGCTTAAGGACCCATTTTGGACAGACGCCGAGGACAGCGGCTTTCCTTTTCCACATTGAATGTCCATTAAAAACGAGAAATTGGAAGCAGACCAACGCTATAAACTCTCTTCCATCGGTTCTGTTCTCCCAGACTCAAATCACTGCTATATTTGCACGAATTGGACTCAGGTAAAGCCTTACAAATTTCTGTCACTTGGCGTTAAAGCTTTGCAATTTTGGAACAGTGAATCTTTACTCATATGCAGTGTCTGCCAGAATTCAGAAGGCACGCCTGTTTGACAAAACGCACTGCTGCATCTGCCCTAAATGTGACTGGTTTTATAATAAAAGAGGATTTGGTTTTTTAGAATCAAAGTTCTAGTATATCTTGAAGGGATTACTATTTCTTTAAATGTGAATGGTTTTATGTTTAAGTATTTTAAGAGATTTTTTTATCCATAATGTTTAAGAAAAAATATGGGATAAATAAGATTTGGCTTTTTAGAATTAAAGTTTTGGTATACTTTGTGGTCTATGTTGAAAGTACTAATATTTATTTAAATGTGAAATTATTAAATAATTGTTAGTAAATTGTTAATTATTCATAAATATTTGGTTTTGAATTTACTTAAATTTATTTATGTTCTAAGAGTTTAACATAAGAATTATTTTTAATTAGTCTGAATGGGTAGTAGAGTTGGCTTGGGGAGTGGGTTTGCTCTCCATTGGTCTTGGGTTCAACTCTGCTCCCGAGTTTAAGAGGTGGGACTTCTTGCGGATGGGGGATCTCACCCGAGGACTCGTTCTGCTAGGCTGCTAGGCTAGGTCGCGGGGACACCCCTATTGTATCAAAAAAAAGAATTATTTTTAATAATATTTATGTTTTTTTTTATATCATATTTAATCAAAATGGTATATTTATCAAAAATCAATCAAGAGTATGTTTTATGTATTTGATCTTTCATAAATATTCATTAAAATTGTTAAAGTAGTTAACATGTTCTTGTTAGAACTTTTGGAATTTCATTAATTTTACTATAGACAAGAGGTACTAATGGTATATTAGAATCATGTTTTTTGAATTAATTGTATGTTTCCTCAAAAGCATCTATATTTATAAGAACATCTTCATTGAAAGGAGAAAAGCTTGGGGAAGTTATTTTGTTGTAATTATTTTCATATTTAAAGACCTCTTAACTTAGTTTCATCCTATGTTTGTTTATTTCCAAGACACTTTCCAAGCAGCTTTCCTTCTACAATGTGGTCGAAGAATGAGGTTCTTAATTCCTATTAGTGAGAGTATAGAGTAGAGCAATCCAAATTGAGAGATAGATGATGATAAGAAACATAAATGTAAGTAGAGGTCAATGTGAGTGCCCTTTCTAACCTCAATTCTTATTAGTGAGAGTATAGAGTAGAGCAATCCAAATTGAGAGATAGATGATGATAAGAAGCATAAATGTAAGTAGAGGCCAATGTGAGCGCCTTTTTTGTAAACATTAAACTTTATACAGACTAAAAGATAAATGAAGTTTTTTTGACATAATTTTTATCCACATAGATGATATGATAAGAAACATAAATGTAAGTAGAGGTCAATGTGAATGCCCTTTTTGTAAACATTGAACTTTATACAGGCTAAAAGATAAATGAAGCTCTTTTGACATAAGTTTTTTCGACATCGTTAGAAACATCTTAAATTAGCTCCATCCCATATATTTTAATTCCAAACCCTTTCCAAGTAGTGCTTTATTGCTTCAATGTGGTTTAAAAATTAGATTCTTAAATCTCTATTAGTCTACATTCAAAGATGAATAACAATAAGAAACATAAATGAAAGTAAAAGTAAATGTGAGTACCCTTCTAATTTTTTCCACATTGTTAAGCAAATCAACGTTGTAAACTCTGTTCCATCAGTTCTGTTCTCCCAGACTCGAACCACTGCTACATTTGCACGAATTGGGCTCGCTGGTAAAGCCTTACAAATTTCTGTCACTTTGCGGGAAAGCTTTTCAATTTTGGAACAGGGTTATCCGTATTCATTGAAACTGAATCTTTACTCATACGCAGTGTCCGCCAGAATTCAGAAGGCACGCCTCTTTGACAAAACACACTGTTGTCTTATTGATATCAGCATCTGCTCTAAATGTGATTGGTACTTCAAGATTTTGTGATCCATAATGTTTTAAGAAAAATTTATGGGATAAATAAGATTTTTATTTTGGAATTGGATAAATAAGATTTAGTTTTGTAGAATCAGAGTTTTGGTATACTTTGTGGGCGATGTTGAGGGTTAATATTTCTTGTTAGTAAATTGTTAATTATTTATAAATATTTGGTTTTGAAAATTTAATTTTATTTAAGTTTTAAGAGTTCAATATAATAATTCACAATAAAAAGTTTATTTTCAATAATGTTTTTTTTTAATTATAATTAGATAAAATAATATATTTTTCAAGAATCAAGAGTATGTTTTATTTATTTGGTCTTTCATAAATATTCATTTTACTATGGACAAGAGGTACTAAACATATTTCTGTTCATTAATTATTCTTGAGGCTAAGATCATGTTCTTGGTGTAATCATAATTGATTTTAGAATCATGTTTTTTTTTTATAGCATCTTTGTTTATAAGAATGTCTTCATTCAAAAGAGAAAAGCTTGAAGAAGTGTTTTTCAAGTTTTTTTTTTCATTTTGGAAGCCCTGTTAACTTTGTTTCATCCTATATTCTTTTATTCCAAAAATAGTTTCCAAGTAATGTTTTAGTTTCTATAGTATGGTTTAAGAATGAGGTTCTTAATTCCTATTAGTGAGAGTGTAGAGTAGACCAATCTAGATTGAGAGATATATGAGGATAAGAAACATAAATGTAAGTAGAGGTCAATGTGAGTACCTTTTTTGTAAATATTAAAATTTAAATAGGATAAAAGATTAAGGATGTTCTTTTGACACATTTTTTTCTCCACATTGTTAAAAACATCTTAAGATAGTTTCTTCCAAAATCTTTTGAATTTCGAACGCTTTCCAAATGGTGATTTACTACTTCAATGTGGTTTAAAAATGAGGTTCTTAAATCTCTATTTAAATCTCTATTCATGAGAGTGTAGAGCACACTAATCTACACTGAGAGATAAAGATCACTAAGAAACATAAATGAAAGTAGAGATAAATGCAAGTATCCTTATTGTAAACACTAAACAATAAAAGCTTGAAGAAATTATTTTGACATAATTTTTTCTACATGATTAAAGACCTTTTAAATTAATTGTATATTTTTTTCATTTCAAAGACCCTTAACAAAAAACTCTTTACTTATTTAATGCAATTTAAGAATGAGATTATTACAACCATATTAGTGAGAGTGTACAACACACCAATCTTAAGACTGGATTGAAAGACATATGGTGGTAAGAAACATGCAAGTAGAGATACATGAGTACCCTTCCTAAAAACCTTTAACTCATCAAACCTTGTATCCTATTTACCTATCAACTTAAAGAGACATCAATATTTCTTTATATAAGAATTTCAAAAGTAAGGATAGGAAGCATTATCCTTCAATTTCTTGGTGAATTGTATGAGAGATAAAATGTTTTTGAGATGTGAATAGAACCCATTCAAACTTACCATTTTATGTGATCGGTTGACATTGCTATCATCTACTACTCGTCCAATGGACAGTCCATGATCAAAATAATTGTAAAGAAAAGAAACAGTTAAATTCGTCTAAAGCATTAAAGCTTAAGTTTGATTATGCTTCTAAAGTAAATCTTAGTTTAGTGAGGGTAGGCTTTATTTTAAGAGATGTTAATGGGAGTTTTATCCTTAGAAGTTTGAATTTGTTAGGAAGTAATATAAATATGTCCTTTTAATAATCTTATTGGCTAACTTTAGAATTGGATAGAGAAACATTATGATAAAAAATTATTTCCAAATTATTGACTATCCTATCAATAAGGAGCAACATGTTTTAAGAAGTTGCAGTATTTTACTGCTGAACTTTGTAATTTGTTGTCCTTGGAATGTCATGTTAATTTCTCCTAATGATTGCAGCATCTGCTTCTTCCCCTTAGAGCCATTTATAAATAGCTCCTTTCCCCAGTCACCATCTCACCAAAATTGTGGGTCACTAAGTGCATGGAATATGCTTTCTAGGCTCTAGCTAAAAGATTGAGAGCATTATTAATGAAGAAGAACAGGTTGCTATGTATATTGACTGCTGAGTTTTTTAGTTGTGATTCAACCTTTTTTTTGCTGTTATGGTTTTCTATGCTGCAGTTGGTTTGTATGGAAGTATTTATCAATTTTTTCTCTGTGTAGGGTAGTGTTTGTAACAGCTATCTTTGTTTTTTTTGGCCGTCTTCTTAACAGTTGTTTTGGCTTCGCTGCTATAATCCATTTCTTGCTTTCTTCAATTAAAAAAAAAAAATTAAAAAGCATTTTTCAATTACACACTATTATAAGGAACAAAATCAATTTTCAAATCTTTTAGGAAGTCAAGGAGCTTCTCAATCTTCTTTCATTGATATAAAGTACAAAGGCTAATGTCTGGAAGAAAAGTGTCATCATTAATGTGAAGAGTGAAGAATAAGTATTGAAGGGAAATTATCATAGATAATGTGCAAAGGTGGTTGATGGCAAGTTGTATAAGGAGTACCTCCCTTCGCATGATTCGCTCTCCCTACATGAAAGCATATGATTGTGGCATGTTTGGGTATTGTTATGAGTTTATTTGGTAATAATGTATTGTATTTTATTTTAGTGTATCGTCTATGGTCGGTGAAGGTTATTCATAGGCTAGAGTGTCTAGTTCTAGTGGTAGTTAATTTTTCTCGGTGAATTGTTGGTGGTGAATTTTATTTGTGAATTTGTCATGACAGTGAATTTTCCCAAGGTGAATTTGCCCTATGCCATATAATATGGTGGTTGCAGTGCATAAAGGCATACTAGAAATAACAAGTGGCTATAGAGTACCTTGTCTAGACCATAGTTTGTTGCAAAGGGCTAAGAATAGAGATGTGGTGGTGCACGGTCTAAATTCTAAAGGGCTAGCAAAAGTGGTATAGCAATTTGTGGGGGCCAAAGTGGGAGTTGGTTCCAAGTCAAGGTTAGGAGTATATAATAGGACATATGACAGATGGTAGTTGGTCATTTGGGTGCTTAATCAGGATAGGTTGATCATAAATTTGGCTATTAAAATACAATTGGTGTGGAGTCTTAGATTTTGTAATATTGCATGTAGTAGTATAGTATGATAATTTTTATGATGGATTTGGCACTTTCATTCTTTAGGGTTGTTTATTCAGTTTTGTCATCGTCAATATAGTATATGGTGTAGAGTTCTTATGGTAGTGTTGGGGTCGTTTTAATAGATCTTCAATATTATATTTAAATATATTTACTATCTATAATATTTTTTTGTATTTTAATTGGTTAATTAATTAGTTTGAATTTTTAATTAAAATATTAAGGATCACAAGAAAAAGGGAAGGGCTCATAGCTTGAACTTTTATTTGTTTAAATTGTGGGTCTTAAAGTGAAAAAGATCATTTATTTGAACAACTAATTTGTAGACTATAAAGGGTTTATAGAAATTCTCTTAAAATCAAAGAGTCGTGTAGTTTTCTCGGTTGTGATTAGTTAGTATTTTTATTCAAACACGGTACATGTATTTGTGTCATGGTTACAATACTACACATATTTTTATACATTTTTCCATTTAAATATTCCATACTTAAAATAATATTTTTAAATACATATGGTGTGTAGAGAAACTTATATATTTTAAATGGCAACCCACAAAAGATGATTATTGTAACTCTAAATCCTTTATTATGATTTTGGGTGCAATACTATGGAATTTTACATGATAATAATTTTGAGTACAACACTAAACATATTTTATGTTTGTCAAATGGTGCACATGTGTATTTCAAATAATTATTATTTCATAGTTGGTGCACATGTAGATGGAATAGTTTGTGACTAAAAAGTTATAGCATGTTTAGGGGAGAGGGGCCCATAGTAGGGCAAGGACCAATAATAGGGATAGAAGAGGATATATATGGGCCCCACAGTAGAGCATTTAATATCCACTTGTAAAACACTTTTTTCGAAAAAGTACATAATCTGACAAATCTTGTGATGCCACATCAGCCAAACATGTTTAGGGTACCCAATGCCCTACTATGGCCCCCTATGTAATTTTACAAAAAGCATGATGATGTGGCATCATATTTGATCATGTGACCCTAAAAATATTTTTTTTAGGTAGATGAGTTGGCAACTAAATTGTTGTACAAAATTTAGACTTTTTTGAAATCATATGTTATGAAATTCAAACTCCCAGAAGTAGACTGCCCTACTATGGGCCCCTCTCCCTTAATGAAGGAAATTTCCATACTTGATGTTCACCCAAATGGAGTAATGTGTGACTAAAAAACCTATAGCATGTTTAGAAAAGGGAAAACAAGGACAATGTAAGGCTATTAAGCAAAATAGATGAATTTGTCAAACTACTCCATGGGAGTTAACTTTAACAATATGAATATTGGGTTTTGAATTAGTCACTAGCTAAGTCCTTCGTCCTAGTTATTTTGAGTAATGTGATGCTTCATAATCTATATTTCCTTGTTAACTTTTCGTATAATTTCTCATTACTAGATTTTTTTCTATTTTTTCAAACATATGTCACAAGATGTCGCATGTCCATAGTTTAGATTTCTCACTAATAGAAATGATTCTCTCTTAGAGATAGTCTATTTTGTGCTAATATTTCAACAAAATACATCCTTCCATGTATTTGAAAGTAAGATGTTAGTAAAAACATTTCCTACACTAATTCACGAGGAGAAAAATGCACACAAAATATGAACTAGAAAATTCAAAAGGAAAATTTATATACATAAGACTATACCACAATGACACAATGTTTATCTAGCGAAAACTTTGTTGGTGTTCTTGTTGGATGATGTGGATGTGTTTTTGATATGTCATTGTCATTGATGTCAACACTATTAGCATTTAGTATGTCAGTTGTTGTATATGTCGAGGATATTGAGAAATTGTAAGAGAAAGTGTTCTAGGTTCTCAGTGGGACTGTGCAGGTCATGAAGGTCTCTTGTTCTGTACATTGAATATTAGTTGGTGTGGATTAAATGGTTTATTGATGAGTATATCTAGATCATCTACCGGAAGTTTTAGAGGTCCGCGTGAAGTTTTGAGTGTGTTGTGGTCTGACAGTGTTTTTGTGGTCTTTGTTAGTGTTTCTAAATGTAGATTGTGTGATTTTGTTAATCTTAATTGTTGCAAATATTTCTTTGTTGTTTCTTGGTGCTCTCAAATGTCTCTAGATCATTCTCTATCTTTTTGGTACGTCCACATTGACCAATGAGCTCGTGATTGAAAATCTTTTCCTGCGCATGTTCGGTTTTTCATGTTCCTAGGCGACATGTTGGTGGTAGCATGTTGTGGATCTTCGTGGTGAAAGTAACTAAAGTATTTTTGTGTTGGAGATGTTAATTTGGGTCTCCACTATGTTGTGTCCAACCTTGGTGGATTCGCATTAAAATTTTATTTGTAAATCTGGGCTGACATTGCAAATATGTTATATTTTCTTGGTCAACTAAGTTGTGATGAAATCTCATGTAGCGGATATATAAGTGCAATTGTTTCATCAGTGAAGAGTGTGCTTTGTGTGCTCATGTGTGTGTATGTGTGAATATCATTCGATTGCAGAGTAGAGTGTGAAGAAGATTGTGCGAAGTGTGAAGAAGTGTTGAGCTTAATTGGAACTATAATTAGGCTTGTACATAAGCTATTTTCTCAGTTCATACCCTTCGGATTTTTAATCCTATTTTGTTGGGTAGTGAGCCTATTTTTTATTTGAGCAGTGAGCTCTAGGCAGTGTGTCTGAATGCATGTGCATTCCCCTTATTAGTTTTCATTATACTTTTAACAGAGTATAATCTTGTGGACTAACATCCACCGTGGTTTTTCCCCTAACAGGGTTTCCATGAAAAAAAAATCTTAGTGTTCTTTGTCTCTCTGATGTGTTAATTTCTTGTGGTTAATTTCTTATTCATTAGATCTAAGATTAAAGTTAAGATAAGTTGGAAAATTTTAAATTTATGTAACAACTAATTCACCCCCCCCCCTCTCAGTTGTTTGTCCTTGTTTTTCCAACAGTTCTTTTTTGTACTAACCCCTAATCCTAAGTTTCTTACCGAGACATAAACAAGGTGATTGATCAACTTCATAAAATATTAAGACACGTATCATTAGATTAGAGATTGAAAATGTCAACAAACAAGAGGCTTATAGACCTCTTCTACACTTTGAGCCCTACCAATCTCGGGTGGGTATTCCTAAAGATATTTTAAAGGATAAAAAAATTAGGAAAACTTAGATGAATCCTCTTAAAAACATGAGTATGTATTTAGATTTGACTTTTATTTTTTGTAAAGGATTACTATACATTAAAACCATAGATCTCTTTTTTTTAAGCATCTAGATCAATGATGTAATTACAAATAAATTCTTGGTCACAAATTACTTTAGATATGTTCAATAAAAATATCTTACAACATCATTAACCTAATAAACTATATTATGCAACAATCCCCTGGGGTTTTTAACAATCACATGATCACAATAGATTTAGTATAAATTTATAATAATGGACTTTGCAGAATGGTTAGGAAAATAAAATAAAAAATTTAAAATAATTTTCTTGATTTTCAATGAGTTAATTTTCAAGAATCTTACCAATTATAAAATGTTATGCAAATTAAAAATCTTAGGTACATTCAAATACACAAGTTTACAATACAATTTTAAGCTTGACCTAGACGATATTTTCCCATAGAGATGCAAAAAACCTCACTCTTACAATGAATCTCAAATTCCCTTACATAAATTTGGAATAAGAGCATGAAAAATGTGGTTGGCAAAGCATGCAAGTGAAATCCATGTCATTATCACACCCTACTATCTCAAAAATGCAATCTCCAAATCAAAGAGCGCACAAACCATCACTAGAATCCTACCATGAAGATTTATCATTAAGTTTCTCACCAATCATGTCCCAATTTCCATGTGGATATTGAAAGAATCCATGAAATCCATGGTGAAAACCACTTGACATGGTATGAGAATCCATTCCCTACAAGATTTGATTTGTTACAATAAATACGACATGGTCATGGCACCAATCAATGTCAAATCCATGAGACTTGAGTGAAAACTTGTGGTTGTGGAATGTTCTTCTAATAGGTTTAGGGTCTTTTCAACCAATAAATGATAACCCTAACGATTTTTAGCAAACATTCATTGAAACTAATAAAATTACATGCCAAGAATGTGCTTAATCCTCTTCAAGTAGTAAGAAGACATCTATGTCTACTCCCAAAAACTTTCTAGCATGTTAGGTCCTTTTCCAACATCCATGACCTTATTTCCAAGCCATTTTAGTGAGTTAGTGGGAAGTCAGTGAAAAAATGAGAGAACTTGAATTTTAAGGATAAGAGAAATTCCATGCATCATACCACAATGTTGAGTGTTGGGGATTGAGGTGAGAAAAAAATCATACTAAATGAGGGAAATCTAAATGAACAAGCTTGATGAATGAAAATAGCTTTGGGGTATCAAGGATTGAGGTGAGAAAGAATTCATACTAAATGAGGGAAATCTAAATGGGCAAGCTTGATGAATGAAAATAGGTTTGGGATATTAAGGATTGAGGTTTGGTAATACTTCATCCTCAATACTTTTTTGAAGAAAGTATGATGAACTAACCCCAATTGAAATACAAAGACAATTATTAGGTGATGAGGTTTCAAGGAAACATTTGTAAGAGTTCCAAGGTAGAAAAAATGGCAAAATTCCAAATCTAAAAAGATGGATGAAGGAATTGGTGGGGTTCAAGAGTCAGGCATACCTTGGAACATGTATCAAGATAATAGAAAGTCCAAAAACTCTTAGAAGTGACATTAAAGGCAGACAAGATTAAGAAATTGAGAAAATCAAGGAGCAAGTATTGTTGGCATGGAGCGCTTGATTATCTTCCTAATTCAAATAAGTCTCCAAGAGGTAGATTGTTGGTAATGGAGCCTAATTTTTTATTCAAAGGTTTTGTTTAGCTATGTTTGGATCATAATTCCTGATGGGGGCGGGGGGTGTGAAGGGGCTTGCCCCCCCACTTTTGTTGCTAATGGATCCATGGGGCAACAACTTATTTTGGAGAACCCCTTGGTGAGGGTTCAAGGGCACTTCCCTTGAAGAGAAATTTTTAAAATAATTTCCTTGTAAAACATAATTATGACTAGTAAAAATAAAATAATTGAAAAGTATTGTGGTGGTAATTGTGTGAGACTATGAGAGAGCAAAGAGGAAGTTGTATCAAATGTGTTACATGGTATATCCCTTCATTTTTTTGGATGAAATAAGAAGGATTAGTTGTTTCTTCATCGACATAGCCCATATTGGGTGAACCACATATATTTGTCTATTTGTTTTTGTATTATTTTCTATATTTTGTTTTGAATCCTATTCGTAACAAGTACCTGAGTAGAGGAAATCCTAAAACTCCAACTCCAAAAAACTTGGGAAGATTTTTTAAATTATTAGTAAAATTATGGAAAGGGTACTCATGGAAAATAAATTTTTCAAACCCAACTCTAATGAAACACTATGTGATAATGAGTTGGGAATCAAGAATCGGGGAAGGAGAAAATAAAGAACCATGGTAAAAGTTTGTCTAATTTTTTGAATCTAAAATACTCTGAAAAATTTTGGCAATAAAGGCCAATATGGCAAGGCGGGGATGAGAGGTGTACTCCAATAGGGGAAATCCCAATGGGTTGACAAGGAATGAGACACATTGTGGGATGAGGAAATTTGAAACTTTGGTGAAAATTAAATACTTGATTTTTTTAACAAGGACTTTTGAGATTATAGATTTGAGGATGTCATGAAAATGGTAACCTAGCAAGAAAAGGCCTAATATTATGATGTCAAAAGACAAAAATAAATAGGACAAAAGCATGTTGTCAATAAGTAGGTGTCAACACATAACTTTGACAAAAAGACGAGTAAAAACATGAAATCAACACCATACAAATATGACATCATGATGACTTAGTATGTAAGCCTAGCACACAACCATGATATATGACAATGTCAACATCATACTTTTAGAAATTATTTGAAAAGAATGCTTGGAAAGGAAAATTTGAAAGTCAAGTGTTGTGAAGGATTTAAGGCAAATGATTGGGACCTTGGAGTTTAAGGAAACAAAAAAAGGTACTCTAGTTAAGGTATGGACCTGAAATTTTGATACCAAAAGACTTAGAAACTTTTTTGACTACGAGGATTGATCTTTTGGGGTTTAATGACAAGTATGACATCTCCGATAAGTCCAACGGATGAAAAATTGTATACTATTAGGCCCAAGTGGAAGGGAATACTATGAGGATGAATTCTAACAACTCAATAGAAATAGGGAAGTCAAAGATAGCAAGGATGGAATATTGATATGGGAATCCATGAAAGTCCAAAACTCTCACAACTCATAGTACACCTAAGGAAATGGCTCCAATAACTCCAATACTTGAAATTTTTAGACCTTTTAGAGACCTTTGAGTGTTTGACAATATGTTTCTTTGATCAAGTGGCAAGCCTTCATAATCTACTAAATCTATATCATTGAGAGGTTTTGATAGTATGTTTCTTTGATCAATTTTCCTTTCTTTAATTTTCTCTTTTAATTTATCTAGTACAATTTCTTGAGCATTTTTCCTATGAGGAGTAGGTCCATTATTTTTAGGAGACTTAAGAGGAGAGATTTCACTTGTTTTAACCAATTTTTTCTCATAGTTTGTAGAGTTGCTCTATGTGGGCTCTTCAAAGATATCTTCAAAATTATTGTCAACATTCATTTTCTCTTCATTAGGTTTTTAATCCCCCACAAAAGGAATCTCCTCAATATTGTTAATTTCCTCCTTATACTTATTATTGCCACTATCCCTTTAATGGGAACTATCTTTTGAGGAGTCAAAAACTCTCATTTACATTAAAGGATGCCCCCGAGGCTTGAGGTTTCTTTTAAATTTATTGAGCTTGGGCAATCCCTTTTCTTATTCCCATTAGACTTACAAAGAAAACATGAATTTAATCCTCCTAAAGCATCAATTTCACATTGGAAAATCTTCTCCTCTAAAGAGAATTCAATAATTTTAAGAATTTGAACCCCAATATTGAGAGACAGAAGAATTCTAGCATTCATATGTAGCAAGGTAGACCCAATGTCCTCTACCTGCAATGTTTTGCCAATAGGTTTTAGAAGTTGAGGTAGGAACATCAACAATTAATGTGGGAATTCTTAATATTTAGCCATCTAGACACAAAGCAGAACATAATTTGTTCTTGGGTGGGTTTTGGAGAGCAAGCCTTGACTTTAATCAAAGTTTTTCATAATATTCCAAAACTCTTTTTTCAAAACCCTTTTTTGCATGTTATGATTTTTCAGAAACACAAGGAGACCTATTTGAATCATTCAATAAGGAGACCTATTTGAATCATTCAATAAAATGGAATATAAATACCAAGATTCTTACCCCAAATATTACTCAACCAATTCTCAAAAAAATTCTTAAAGGCAAATTATTTACATCCATACAAGCAAGAAAATTTGCAATATTCTTAAGTCTATTTTCTTCTTTTTTCACAATATTTAACATCTCCTAATTGGGACTCACATGAAGCACTATGGGAAAAAGAGGATCCTTGCCTCTTTCATCTGTTCTTGACTTGGGCCCTTCTTCTCCTCCCATAACGATATCTCGACCATCTCCTTTAAATCACACTTTAATTTCCACATCTTTAGGAGGTTCCTTTGGTTCTTCAACTTACAAAGCTTTCTTAAATGACTTTCTTTCTTCATTTCTTCCTTTGAACACCCCTCCTTCACCAAATAAGTCACTTGCCATCAACAATCACATAGATGCACTTAAAACATCTATGCAAGCACAAAACCGAAACCCAAGACAAGCAACCCATACCTAGACTACATAGCTTGAAAAACAATTTAAAAATTAAAACAACATGACACTAATTAAAACCTAAACAAAACAACAATGAGAGAACAAAAGAGGTTTGATTTTCGATATCCAAGGCAACGAAGATAATCAATTATAGAAAGAAGAGAGGAAGATCAAAGCAGGTTGATCATGGATGGTGACTATCTGTCTCCCCAACCAACCTCGGAGCTCCTCTTCTCCCTTCCTTCGCTACAAGTCTAATCCTTGTAGTCATGGCTCTAACCATATTTTTATAAGAGGTATTAAAATCACCCAATCAACATTAGAAAGGTTTTTGGGTGTTTCAACGTTGGATAGAAAAGAAGCAATGAGAGAATCACTGATTTGGAAGGACAGTCTGTATCCTATTAAAAAAGAATTTTTATGAAGCCCTCCATAAGATTACCCAAGCGTCCTTGCAGTGTTCTATATGTTGCATGCTTATATCACGGAATCACTGTATCTGATATCCCATATCACTGTATCTGATATCCACCGTCCCGTACAATAATTTTGCCTGAAGATTTTCTTATTTGATGACAGTCAACGGAGTATTGATACCCAAAAGGTTATGGGAAACTGTCAGAACGCTCCCAGGCCTTCACTGCTCGCTTAGAATCAGCGAACAGGACGTTCATCGGGAGGAGAGTTGCAAGCAACAGCCTCAGTATTCGCGCTCTGGCCTGAGAGCCTTAGTTCATCTTCCAGATTTGTGTGCTTGTCTGAGTTTAATACGCAGATCAAGTAGTACAACCTTCAGAACAGATCCTGTTCAAGTAAGGTCGTACTTAATGAATCCTTGCACGCTTAATATAAATGTTCTTTGTTTTTTTATGCTTTAAATGTGGGACATGACTCCTTGCCAGCTCGCTTTGGACATATCCCTAACGCATTTGTACACACAGCATTCTTCCGTGGGAGCACACTGAACACTTAAATTCTATGAACAATCAATTTTTCCGTCCTCACGGCAGTACGGGATGTTCTTCACGACAATTTGACTTTCTCCCTCTGTAAATGCATTTCAGTTTAAGAAGCAATAGGTATATCATAAACTTTAAATGAATTTGCATTATAAAGTGATATCATGTGTACAATTTTATTGTGAGATAACACACTTAAAATAAGGAGTTGAATTTCTTAGTTAATAGTTAATAAAATCTTACTTGCATACTTTTGTTTATAAATATGGAGACAATGGTTGAAGATAAAATGGTGTCGAAATCCTCTTCCTCCAAATAAAATTATTAAAACTATATGAAAAAATTAAGTTTGGAAGGCTTAATGTATGAACTAAATATAGTAAATAGTTCAAACCAATAGTAAGATTAACATAATGTAAATAGCATTCCAAGTTACTCCATAATGGCCATTTTATAGGTTTGATTGAGATAGGTTAAAAATTGGATCAAGCTTTTAAGTATTGTGCAACCTTTGATTTAATCCTAGTAACACATAGATGTGGATGTCATTGGGGTTTCAAAAAGCCTAGCTATTTCATGGAATCCTCGAAAAATGCACATCTTTGTTTTAGAATCTTCATCTAGTTAGTTGGAGTATGAGTTTAAATCTCTTCAACAATATACTACAAAATATTGTGTTAATATTTACAATTCCAAAAGCTTTATTTTTTATTTTTTATTTTATTTTGATGAATAGGCAAGTATCTATATTAATTTAAATATAAACATACATATTCACAAAAAAAGGGTGGGTGGTAGAGAGGCACACCCCGAGAGTCACATGGGCAATGCCCAGAAAATTAACAGATAACGTGGGCTAAGCCCAGAAGTCCAAAATAACAAGGATAAAAAGGCCATTAAGCGGACAGAGCAGTGCCAGCAGAGCCAGGAGGGTCTCTGTCATCCAAATTTCTCCCCCATACATCAGCGGGGTCTAGAGTGACGTCAGAAGAAGGACCCCAACCATCGTCAGCATCTTTTTTTTCTTTATCTTCTTCCTCGCGCCAAGGCGAGATAGCAAGCGCCATACGCAGGAATGCTTTATCAGAACCTGGCCACCCAGAGCCAGAAGCAGGAGGATCAGCAGAGGGCCACCCACTACCATCGGTGCTCCCTGAAGCACCGTCAGAAGGCCACCCCTGAGTAGCCCGTGGCGGAGGAGAACGGTTACGCCGAGGAGTGTGAGAATCTTGTCGAGGCGAGGGCTGGGAACGGGGACGCACAGAGCCACTTCGCTGCCGGCCCCTAGAGGGCGACCAGCCGCAGGAAGAGGTGGGCGAGGCGGGGACCCAAGCAACAGTACAAGGGGCATTTCCCCAGTGATCTAAAAGAACCTGGAGGTGAGCAACCTCAAGTGCAACTTTGTTAGCTTGCACTTGAACCTGTAAAAGCACATTAGAGCAAATCATAGCTTTAGCATATAGAGAAATATGAATATCCATTTGAGAATGTGAAAAAATGCAAGCATTTCTATCCTTCCAAATATTGAAAAGAATTTCCACTCTGAAAGTGTGCCAAAGCTGGGTGAATTTTGCAGGAATTCTGGGAGAATCTCCAAGCAACACCATATGCCAAGAGAAAGGTTCTGGCCGAAAGGGCCAAAAAAAGTCATGAATCCAAGTCCAAAGTTACTGAGCTCTAGGACAAAACCAGAAAAGATGCTTAAAATTCTCAGCTTTCCCACAAAAAGGGCAGCAAGGGTCCCGGACCCCCAGGTGAACCAGCCAAGAGTCCACAGGCAAGCCCTGGAAAAGAATACACCAAGCAAAGTGGGCAAGCTTCAACTCAACACTTGCAGACCAAGTGGCAGTAAATCTTTTATGCCAAATATGAGCAAGAGATTGAAGAAGCCACCTCTGGTTCAAACTCTAAATCATAGGAAAATGTGGTGAGAGCCACCTATAACCAAGTTGAGGCTTGTAGTTCCTGAAAGGGGTGTCTGGAAACCACTTCTAGTCTTTCCACCAAGGTTTGGTCCCATGAATTCCAACCTTATGAAGCATCTCAACAGGAATGGAATTCACCAGACCATCATAAGTAGCACGGTCCTGGTTTTGAAGCCTGTACTGGGCACGAAAAGCATCCCATGACATGATACACATGGTGGGTCTGAAAAAAATCTAATGCAGGTCTGAATACCCTTCTTGTGAAATCTAAGTGCCTTAATCCCTAGTGACTTAGCTAGCGGTTGACCATTACTAGCAAAAAGAGGTGACCACCAAACATTATGTTGGTTGAGAGAAATCCCATCTCGAAAACCAAAGTCAACCCAGCGGAGCCAGGGTTTAACAGTTTCCTAGGCCCGCCAGATGCTTTTGGCAACAAAAGTCCCAACAATCTGGATTGGTTCATTCATGACCAGAAGGGTTTGAAATCCAATCCCCTTCCAGGCAGGTCTATGAACAGGGGAACTGGATTGAATACTATGCCTGAGAAGAATTTTTCAAGCCTCATTCCTAGTAAGGGCATGAATAATCTATTTAACACACAGAGCTGTCCCTTGTCGTTGAGTAGAAAGAAGCCTAAGGCCTCCTGAATCTCTGGGAAGACAAAAAATTTCCAAGCCACCCGATGAAACCCTCTGTGAGTTTCAGAGGAGGCCTAGAGAAAATCATGAAGCAGCTTCTCAAGCTTGCCATAAGCAACTTTGGAGGGGGCCCAGCAAGAAGAATAGTAAACATGGATGGCCGCCAAGATTTTGGAACACGCCTGGAATTTCCCTGCTAAAGAAAGGGGCTTAGTAACCCAATAAGTAAGCTTCTGCTCAACTCTATAGAGCACGGCTTGCCAAAGCTTAGTCGGAGACGCCTAAAAAGCAAAGGGAATGTCCAGAAACCAAAAAAAATCGCCAGGCCCAATCCACTTCCAACCATATTTCTGCAACCACGGCGGGGAGGGCAAGATAGATTGCCGGTAACACAAAGTTTTATGCCACTAGATGGCAGAGCCGAAGGCAAGACAGAAAGTATTAAGACACTCAAGAGCCACCGCAACAGAGTCTTCGTCTTCCAGAATGGTGAGAAATGAGTCATCAGCAAAATGGCCATTAACAAGCTGAGCTGAGAATTGGGTAGAGAAATTCCCTTGACTCACCGCTAGGAAACAACATTGGCCAAAAGATAGCCAAAACCCTCGGCTACAAACACATATAAAGAGGGGGCTAGTGGACACCCTTGCCTAATGGAACGAAAGAGTCCAAAGGCATAGGATTGGTGACCATTGATGGTGATACAAGCTGAGGCATCCGCAAAGAGCATTCAAACAGATTGAATGAAATTGGGCCCAAAACCCAGGGCTTGTAGCATAGCCAGAATAAATGGCCATTCAATCCGATCATAAGCCTTGGCAAAGTCAATCTTAATGAACACAACTTTCTGGTTTGAGCGTCTGGCCCATCCCATGCCTTCCCAGACGACAATGATATTATCCAGAATAAATCTAGATTTGATGAACCCAGTTTGCTCTGGGCACACAATCTGAGGCAGAAGATGGTAGATTTTAAGAGCCAAGGCCTTGGCAATAATCTTGTAGGAGACATTAAGAAGCGTGATAGGTAGCTAGTTACAGATTTTTTTGGGTCACCAAGTTTAGGTATGAATTTTATGTTACCTTTATTGATTAAATTACCCAGAGAATTAGAGTGAAACACTTATAAGTAAACTTGATGCAAATCATGCCCAATATTGTCCCACATAGCATTATAGAATTCACAAGGGAATCCATCAATTCCCGAGGCTTTGTCATCAGCCATAGAATACACAACCTCTTTGAGATCATCAATTGATAAAAGTTGATCACAAAAAACTTTATGAGCTGAAGAAAGCTTATTTGGCACAACAGCAAGGCAATCCTGAAGGGCTTGCTGTCACACAGGCGTGACTTCCTGTGCAGTGAAAACTTGCTCATAATGACGCACAAAGGCCTGGAGAATGTTAGGAAGCTCAAAGAGCACTTGAGTCCCATCTTTAATTTTTTTAATGCCCGAGGATGTGTGTCTGGCACGCAGAGCCAAGAAAAATTCTTTGGAGGCATGATCACCGACTTTTAGCCATTGCAACTGGGCTTTGATTTGCGCTCCTTGAGCAGCATAGCTGTCAGCAATTTGCTTTTTGTGCCTTAGCTCCGCCACCCTAACTTGTAAAGAGGTGGAAAAGGGGTTGGCCGCCAAAACCTCGGAGGCAACACGGAGGTTAGCGGTGCTAGCCTCATAAGATCGCCGACAAAAAATAGCCAGTTGGGGCCCATAAATGCGCAAAAATCTAGTCGTGCGAATGATAGCCTCATTCCACCAAGAAATCCAGCCTGTATGATGAGTTGGCCTGCACTCCAAATTCCAAACTCTGCAAATGTGGGCCACGATAGGCTTGTGGTAGAGTAAAGACGTGTTTAAAAAAAATTGAGTTTTACACATACTAGGCTGTCGAGTCTCCCATTCAATGTAGAAGGAAATGGGGAAATGATCTTACAAGGTCACATCCACTAACGGCTTAACCGGGAGAGAGGAGCTGTCAAAGGAGAAAAAATATTGCGCCGAGATCATGGCATGATCAAGGCACTTAAATGTTCTGTCAAAACCGGCACAGAAATTGCACCAAGTGTGCCAGAGAGAATGAGAATGGCGGCGACCAATATTGGGATCAAAAAGCCTCAATTTATTGCGCATGTAAAACCACGCCTCTCATTCCCCAACTGTCTATCTGAATGGCAGAGTGCCATCTTTGTCAGATACCATTTCTACCATATTGAAATCCCCACAGAGTAACCAAGTAGCAACTGGTAAAGAATCAACAATCCAACGCCAGAGCAAAGAGCATTCCACAGCATCATTAGAAGCATAGACATTAATAATCCCAAAGGAATGATTATCAATGTTGAGAAGGATCCATACGAGTCGATGAGTGGGATCAGACCCATGGTCGACCATAGAAGAGTGCCACCGTGGGGCCAAAAGGGTGATAGCTCCACCACGCCCAACATCATGGGTAGTACAAAACATTCTACTGGCTGGCCAAATAGAGTGACAAACTGCAGCAAGCAAAAAACCAGAGATTTTAACTTCCTGGAGACAAAGCACTTCAACACCACAGTACTTACACAAGGTATCCCTGACGGAATACTTTCAGGAGAGGTCTGTTAGACCTCGAACATTCCATGAAAGGAAATTCATGAGTGAAACTCCTCCATATTGTTAAAATCGGATTCCTCTTCATTGAGAGAAGAGAAACGATTTTGTAGAAATTCTAGCGGAACTAATCCAATCTGGATGGATGGGGAGGACATCCTTCATTTTTTCTGGACATATTCCCCTTCTTCCCTAGGAGGGGAAGGGTTGCGAGAATGCCTGTGAGCTCCTATTACAGGAGAAGCCACATTCGGCTGTGTTAACATGATAGCAGTCGGCCGAGGCATAGCCTTTGGTTGAGGCTGATGTGAGACATAATCAGCTTTTGAAAAAATACTCCTTGAATAAACTATCACAATTTCTTTTGTCTTAGTATGGGAAGATGTATTTTAGTAGTGATTTTAATGCTACTATAGGTCCTCTAGATAAGAGAGCTAGCATCAATAGGCCCTCCAAATTTGAGCTAGAATTTAAGTTTTTCACAATGAATTTTAATCTCTTTGATATTGTTATTAAATTAAGGCATTTCACATGGAAAAATCATAAAAAAAAATTATGCAATATAATGGTATGGTGGGATAGGTTTCTAGTATCGCTTGAATTGATGCTTAATTAATAGTCAATGACATTTGTTATTGTGAATGCATTTCGCTTTGAACACTTCCCATTTCTTTTCATATTTTTTTGGATTCTTCTCAACTCTAATGTCCCTACAAATTTGAATCTATGTAGCTTATTCAACCTTCTTTCCATGACTTAATGGTTTTGTGGTGGCATGAAGGAATAGATTTTAAGGGTTCAAATATGATCTTTGCCCAGAAATTTATATCTTTGAAAGAGAAAAACTAGAAATGAAATCTTGAAGTGTTTGGAAACATTTTGTTAAAAATACTAAGTTTGATGTGGATTAGAAATTATTAGTGTTGATATCCGATCTAATGGTCTACTAGATGGGATTATTATATTGGAAAAGGAAAAGTTGTATGTACTAAAAAAATGTTCTATCAAAGAAGAAGAGTTTTAAAGATAAAAATATAGAGAAAGTAGACCAATGAGATATATATGAATACCAAGTACTTTCATCAAATTAGTGTGGCAGGTTAGGAAATAACAAGATACACTCTCTAAAAATTTAGTAGGGAATGAAATTTATGATCCCTTTCAGTTACACTTAAAGGCAATTCTTCTATTTGCTAATTTGCTCACTCAAAATAATATGGATGTGAGATAATCTTCTTATTTCTTATCTAGTATCCCTCCCCTTATTTCAAAGGAATGATTAGACAAAAAAACATAGAAAATAGAGAAGATCAAATTCAAAATTCTCTAAGGAGAGAGATGATTCATCAAATACAATAGTTGCTACCAATAATGCAACAAACTCAAAGGCTATCATGAATTTGATCATTGAATAAAGAGATGGAATGGCTACAAAAGAGAAAATTCTTTATGAACCACATACACAACTTAATAATGTTATCATAGTAAGGTGAAATGAACTAGAAGGGGGGATGGAGAATGAGATGAAATCCACCATGTAAAAATGACCTTTATTCTAAAGTACTTCATTTGATGGAAATTTATGTGGCATTATGATATTTTTGATTAATAAAGTTTTAGATTTAACTATGCTAAAACATGGAAAGAAGTATTTTATGATATGCCTAAGTCTCCTAGAGAAGGTATTTGAATGATTTTGTGAGCAATTATTTGTATCTTTTTATTTTTAAGGAAAATTTGATACACACACAAACACATGTGCATGTGAGAGCACACACACACACATATTCAAGGCTTGAAAATGGTTGGATATTGCTATGTGATATGTGTTAAGAAATTGTATTAGAATTGGTTGTATATGAAATAACAAAATAATCAATCATAGGTTAATATTGTGTAAAATAACATAAATTATAACCTAGGTTATTTGTTTCTATATATTAGCCTAATTGAACACCAATATGAGATACTTTAATAAATATGATAATAAGAATAAGCATATTCATTTCTTTCCAAATTAAACTAAACTAATATAAGAATTGGGGAAAAAATAAGTAAATGAAAAAAAAACATAAGAAGATGCATCCTTAGAAGTGGATGTCGACTAGATTTGATGAAAGAAATTACGTGAGGAAGGATAGAAAAATAGCCCTAAAACTTTTACACCTTTGTGATGCATGAGGATAGGATGAGGAAACCAATGTTTAAGTTGGTTGTCCAATATCAAAACATATGAACCTAGGCTTCTCTTGCTCAACATGCATACAAATGCTCATATTTGACACCTATGCAATTGGGGCATTAGTATATTTTGGTCCTAGGGGACTAAAAACTCCATGGAATGTTAAACTTGGTACTTGAAGTCATATTCTTCTATTATGATCTATCTCTAATATTTATAGATCAAGATTTGATTATTTTGTAACCCTTGATTTACTCCATACAAACAAGGAGATTATAAGGTAGAAAAAATGGTCAAATGAGTGATTAATTAAACTATAAATTCAATATTTAATTGAGTTAGTTTACACACCCTTCAAATATGCAATCTTGAATATAATATAGATCATGTACAGAGGGATCATTCTCACATGTAAAGGTCTTCATGGTTTATTTAAATGAACGAGGAGTCACATAATAATTAATCCATTATTAATATATAAGTGTTTATTAAACTTATTCATTTTCTATATTATATTTGTATTTTTCACTCATTATAATGGATGTGTGATAGTCTTTATAAATTTAGTAAAGAATACACACTTTGTATGAAAAGGGGATTTCTAACTTAATATTAAAGAATTCTAATACACTAATATGAGCCCATACATATTAAAATCCTAGAATTTTAATGGAAAAAAAAAATGGGTTAGTATGTCAATAGTGGAGCACCCCAACATGCTAATACAAGGTGCACTCTATTTTCAATTTCTAAGTTATGCACCACGAAATTAAGATAGTATTAGAACTATACTAAAAAAATAGCAAAGAAATGTGGCTTAACTCAATGGTATAGTACCCTAGGATGTCACTAATAGGTATAAGGTGTTTCACAAAGAATAACATCTTTAAGGGAAAATTATGTGGCTTACAATGAATTTTGTAAGTAAAATAGGAATTTATCTCTAATGATGTAGTATTAAAAATAAAGAAATAAATATGAAAAAGATACTTTAAAGATACTTCAAACTTGCAATCTTTGAGTGTAAGTGATTTTATATCTAAATACTTTTGTAAGAGAGGGGGACCAACCACATCAAGGCCCCAGGCTACAGAAAGCTGAGAGCAGAGGGCTGCCCTAACTTACCTCACTCTAAAGGGATGTTTTGGGAATAGGGATCGAAAATGATGAGGACCATAATGTGTCTCAATCACTCTATAGATCCGAACTTTATTTTGGGCTAGGCAAGCTAGTTTTTGGAGTCTGTACTGTGCCTCAGACAGCTCTCTGTCTAAGGACGATAGCATAGTTCTAGGATGTCAACACAATGCACTGGCATCTCTCGGGCACGCTGACATCCATACGGTCAAAAAATAGTGAACACAGTATGAACTGCTCCAAAACTAACTAATTGACCTAGCTAGTTGGTTTTGATGGGAATTTAACAGAATATTAAGGTAGCATAGATACAAACAAAGATGATAAAGTAGGTAGATATAGGCTAAATTAATAAAGATAATCTCACAAAAATGCATGTTCGCTAGCTAGCTCCACACGCTCTTTCACTTGCACACAAGAAGGAAGGGGAAAATTTTTAGGGCTATATAGGGGCCTACCTCAATCAAACCCCTATTTTGGTGTTTCCACCTCCACGGATAGCCAGATAGAAACGAGATAGAAATATGCAATAAAGAAGTAAAGAAAGTAGAGATTGCAATAAACACTACAAGACAATAAAGAGATACTCAACCAAATCACAAAGGAGAGGAGTGAAACGTTACCACCTCCACCAAGAGCTTACTAGCCAATGGGGGAGAATACAAACTTGGAAAGGAGAGTCTTGCAAGACCTCAAGCCCACGCTGCTAATGGCTTGCTTCACACTTGCTTTGCAGACTTGACGAAGTGTTGTTGCTGCAATGGAGTGTTGAAGTGCTACTTGAGAATGGAGAGAATGTTGGAAAAATGCTTGAGAATGTGAGAGAAAGATGGATTGAATGCTTAGAGGTCCAATTGAAGTGAGAATGAATGAATTTGAAGGAGAAGAAGGAAGAATTTATCATTTTTGGGGTCGGTTGGTCGAAGAGGGACGTTACAAATCAACTCCAATCGAAAGTGTAATGCCTCTGCCAACTTCAGATGTAGGAATCTGTCAGGGACATAAGTGTGCCATGTGGAGTTCTACGCACTGCGCGCACATCCCCAAAAAATATTCTCCTACCAACACAAAGGATAAATGCCAAGTGGAAGGAAGACAACTTATTGATGTGGAATTTTGCCTTCGACTTTCATTTTCTAAGGTGAGGATGTGTAAAAGGGAAATTTGCATAAGAGGTGAAAATTCACTCTTATACATTTTTCCCCCACTTTAGCGAGCACAAATACTGATGAGTGCTTCAGTAAAGTAGATTGAAGAGTTAGTAGGGTTAGTAATTTATACCTGAACTGTCAAGGAAGTAGACCGCAATCTGGCGAGCTCGAAAGCGCAGGGTAGGCAAAGGACTCCATAGCCCCACAGAACTATGAAGTTGTAGAATGAATCATCTTACAGGCCCTCAGACCTGCAAGGAGGTGACCCCCAAGATCTCTCACATGAAGGAAGCCCCATGAATTAAGTGCCTCACAGGCCCACAGACCTACAAGAAAGTGTCCTCCAAGATCTCTCACATGAAGGAAACCCAGAAAAAAGTGCCCTACAGGCCTGTAGACCTATAGGGAAGGGGTCCTCCAAGATCTCTCACATGAAGGAAACCCCAGAAAAAGCTCCCTACAAGCCCGCAGACCTACAGGGAAGGTGTCCTCCAAGATCTCTCACATGAAAGAAACCCCAAAAAAAGTGCCTTACAGAGTCGTAGACCTACAAGGGAGTGACTCCCAAGATCTATCACATGGAGGAAGCTCAAAGGAAGCACCTTACAGGCCCATAGACTTGCAAGGAAGGTGTCCTCCAAGATCTCTCACATGGAGGAAACCCAAAAAAGGAGACTCTGTAGAGTCAGAAAGCGGCTTTATAGGTGCACCCACAAAGTGACATGTTTATCCGTAGATAGAACATGTTGAAAGCGGCCATGCAGGCAAGTAAGTGGAGAGTCGCACAGATATTCAACAAGTTGGAAAACTTTCGAAGGGGTCCCTTGGGAACCCTGTGTGAAGGAAGGGGTCCACTTAAGAGATACGCTATTTGAAAGTGCAGAAGAGATGTTTTTTCTCAAATTGATTTAATGCCAAGGAATCCTTTTGAAAGATGTTCACTTCATCGAGGAATTTGAAAGGAAGAAGATGCCCCCTTGTGAGGGGAAGGTGAAATTTGCTTCCTCTTCGAAAGAAAGTTCTCAAGTTCTTTCTTTGTGAACCCATGATGAAGGAAACACATTCTATAAGGGGTCCAAGTTAAGAATGTGATTCTTTGAAAAAGTTTGCAAAGATTCTCGAGAAAAGATTCATTGGAAACGAATACATTTTTCAAAAATCAAAGTAATGGCGTTGTCACACATGAAAGGGACAACTCAAGCAAAGAAGAGAGAAATATAAGAAAAGAGCAAAAAAGAGATGATCACAAACAAAGCGCACAGTGATCTGATATTTTGCAGTCATAACTACTCATATATATATATCATCAACCCACTACTATATCAGACCATGTGAAGAATGCATGAGGAAAAAAAGTAAAAATAAAAAATTGGGTCAACATGGAAGGGAAGCCTAAATGCCCCAAACGCTTTGCATCGTCCCCAATTTATCAAAAATCAATCACAAACATGGAAGAATGATGATACAAATAGAAGAAGGTTCATGACACCAAAATTACGCTTATATCCAACCACAACAAGGGTGACAAGGGTCATCTAGGAACACATAGCATGATCATAGGGGAACACATCGCAACACACACACATCTAATCTAAAGATAAAGAAGAGGTCTCCCCCTAACACTCATTGACCAAGAGGTCATCCGCTTCCCACTCTAGATCATCATTAGGGGAAAGAGGACGATCCTGCAGTGGTGGAATATTAAAGGGAGGAGCTTCCAACCCTCTCGCAACAAGGGCTAAGGAAGAAGGCCCCGCAAGGTCTCCTTCACGCGACTCTTGTGGAGCTATGGTCAACGATTTTGCGAAAATCACTGACAAGGCCGAAACTTCATCTAGAGAGTTAAACATACACTTTGTTGGAGTTCCATGTCATACCTCAACAGATAGAGAGGGTTGTGCCCAAGGTTCACCACTAGGCTCACTAAGTGACTCGGGAGTGGTGACGAACCCAGGGGAAGTCAAGGTTGGTTCCGTTACTAAGACGAAACAAGCTAGCGCAGGACCACCCTTTGGAGAAGGTGAGCTCCTCTTACGCCCTCCATTGTTGGAAGGACCATCCTCCATCTTTTGCTTCATCGAGGGATGTGAGCTCCCCACAAATGAGGTAAGAGGTACGGAGGAGGAGGAGCAGGAGAAAACCACGGTAGATACCGTTGAAGTATTTAGCATATCCATGGGCTTAGGGAAAGGAGGGACGTCCGGAAGGGACATCAACAAGGTGGCTCCACCGAAGGAGCGATAAACACCTACACCTTTTTGGGGTCAGGTGCATTTGTAATCACAGCAAAAGCTGGAAGCAAGACTGAACTAGATTGAACGGAAGCAGAGGGGAGGAGAGAGGAGGACGCATCAAGAGACCCTGAGATAGGGGTGGTCGACTCCTCTTCCTTCTTCTACAAAGTGTCGTGCTCATCTACAAGAGCCTTTTTTCGACGCTTGCACTCACGTGCAAGGTAATTTCTACGGCTCTTCAAGCTAGAGTCTGGAGGCTGCAAGGGAATAGAAGGCTCCTACTGCATCCATGAGAGTGTCGACTTCAACTATTTCCAATGATGGGACAGGCTCTTGAACGGGAGCAAATGGAAGAGATCAAGAAACAACAAGCGGATTCAGCTCTAATGCCTCGGTAGCGAGCCTCTTCCCATTTACTGCTTTGGGAGTAGAAGCAGTGGGAGGCCATAGAGGCCGAGACATAGAGGATTCCCCTTGGGGACCTTTTTTCTTGCCATACCAAATTGACCTAGGCTCCATGGGAAAAACAAGAAGCTCAAACATGGGACACTTAGGCTTCTGCCAAGCGGGCACCACAGGATTCTCTTGCAAATGTGAAACATAATTTGATGGTGCCACAATAGGGTGAGAGGGAGCGTCAGGTTGAATAGTGGAAGAGGAAGAAGGAGGATCTTAGGACTACTCCTCTTCTTCCCTTCTATGTGCCTTGGTGGCATCACTGTCAGCTTTTAAGCAAGCCCTATGTGAAACAACATAAGGTTATGGAGGGTATCTCACTCTTGGCATTAAGTGCCCTCTCTTGTAATTTTGATAAGTCTGGTACAAGAGGTCCTTCCTAGGCTGATCCAAGAGGATCCGGAAGACCTCAAAAATTCACTGTCTCAAAATCAAATGAAACTAGCTCCATCGCATAGGGCTTGCCTACATGGTCCCGATGCAACTGGAATTGTGTCAAAAGGAGACCATACGCCTGAGATATGCTTGGCCAAAGTTGGGGTCAAACCTGGTATAGGGACCAGTCAAAAGCAAAAAAAAATTGATCATATCAAAAATGGTCAAAAATAGTATCATGTCGAAGAGCTCGTTGCCATGATTCTAGCGCTGCTCATTTCGTCAAAAATGGAGCTCGTACGGCGAAGATATGGACAATCAAAGTTGAAGGTTGACTGGATGTTGATGTGGTAGTTGACTGGATGTTGACGTGGCAAGTGCAGGTGATGTGGCAAAAATGTGGATCCCCTCACTAAATTCACGTACCACCACTACACCATGCTTTATTTTTGAGAAATAAAGTGGTGGAGGTTTATTTTATTTCACAAAATCCATTTTATGGGATTCCAAGCTGATTTTGTGGGATTTAAAGGCAACAGATTAAAACCAAATCTCCTAAAAATTAAAAAATTGAACTTGTAGACGTTCAAATTATCCTAATTGACATCACGCTCTTGATCCTCATTCACTAACATCAATTCTTCCTGAATCACTTTCTTACTAACCAATTAATTAAATAATTTGTACTTAATTAATTCATCATTATCTTCTTTTAATTAAATAAATCACTTTATTTGATTAAATCATTATCTTCTTTTAATTAAATAAATCATTTTATTTGATTAATCCTAATGTTCCTCTTTTAATTAAATAAATCACTTTATTTGATTAAATCATAATCTTCCTTTAATTAAATAAATTAACCTTTATTTGATTAAATCATTATCTTCACTTAATTAAATAAGTCATTTTATTTGATTAATCCTAATGTTCCTCTTTTAATTAAATAAATCACTTTATTTGATTAAATCATAATCTTCCTTTAATTAAATAAATTAACCTTTATTTGATTTAAATCTAATGTCATCATCCCTTTTAATTAAATAAATCAAAATTTATTTAATTAAATCTAATATTCATTATTCCTCCCATTTGGTTTAAATAAATCCAAAAATCTAAGTCAAATTTCAAACCAAACTAATTTCCATCTAAGTTAATTAAATCCTGATTAACTCTAACTCTAATCCTTTAATCCTCTAGATTTTACAACTTGCACAAATAAATCAATTTATTTGATTTATTAATTCTTCTATTTCATTCAAAAATGGCATCTCTTTAGAATATTCTTCCAATTTGAAATCTCCCTCCTAAAGGACTACATGTCCTTTTTCTTGAGCCAAGTGGCATTAACTCACCTTTCAACTCTTCCTCCACAAGCCATCTTTCAAATTTCAAATTCCACCTAATTGCATTTATCATGCACATTGATCAAAATGTGCTCTACCTCTCTTCAATAGCATGTTAACAAGTGGCACTTTGTTATTGGTTCATGTTTAATCTCACATCCTTCATGTTTCTCATTCCTCCATCCTTCTTTCCTATAAATGGAGGGCTCTTCTATTGATTTTGGATCCACAACTTTATGCAAGATCACTATCTATAGATTTGGAGCAAAGTTCATCCACCATTTTCATAATTTTCATCAATCTTAGCTAGGTTATTGTACATTTCATCAAGGATCACATTGTTCATCATCAAAGATCATCAAAGCTTGCAAGGAATTGGGAAAGGGCTACTTTCTACATCAAAGTAGCACCAATTCCCCCATGGGATGTTGGTTTGAATGTCTCGAATAGGATTTCAATAAGCTTTTATTTGATATTCCATCTTTGTTTTCTTGTTCATTGCATTTAAATGAATTGGATGGGGAATGATTGTTTTCGATGTGTTTAATGACTAACATTGGATTGTTTGTTCATGTTTGAGCAGGTCTAGATCAACCATTCACATTTTGGTGCTAGAAGGAGAGCACACCTTTCAAAATTAACACGTTTTTTAATAAAAATTTCACTTTTTTTTCAAATTTTTGTGTCTTCAGGAAAGAGCAACGCTAGGAGGGTCAAACAGCGACACTATCAGTCCAACATCACTATTTAGCGATGTTGTCAACACTCCAAAATGCGACACTGAAGTCATTTTCCTGAGGCCAGACCAATCAAACTCTAAAGTGCGACACTCAGTGGAAATTGCAATGCAACCGCGGTCTTTAGTTTTCCACAAAGCGATGCTGATCTCACCAGAGCGACGCTGATTTCTTCAAACATCGACACCTTTGTGGATTGCGACGCTGGAGTTGGGTAAAGGGTCAATTTTCAATTTTAATTCAACATGTGCTTTTTTATATTGATCACCTTTGACTTCTAACTTGTTTGTGGCTCTATTTTCTATAGATTGACCAACTTTTGTAGGTTGAAGTGGTCAAGAGGGAAAGGAGGAAACGAAGACGAGGCTTCTTATGGCATTATCACATAATTGTATCAAGTGTTTTTAAATACTTTGGGAGCAATTATAATCCCATTCTTAAAGCTTTTGTTATCTTCAAGTTTTAGGACTCAAATAAAGTTTTTTTTGGTTTTAAAAAGAACAATCAAAGGGTTAAAAAGAACCTTAGGAACTTACTAGAGTTGGTTTTGGATTTAAGAATTGAACAAAACAACTTCAAACATTTGAATTGGTGCTATAGAAAGAATCCATTATTGCTTTTGAGGTCTAAAATGAACATGTGTATTTTGTGTTTTGTAATCTTTTTTACAAGTTAATATCATTTAAAAGGCATATTCACTTCTCTCACACTTCACGATGTTCTTGAGAATCAAAAGTCTTTTGGTGATATTAGGTTGTCTAAAAGATTTCCTCCACACTTCAATTTCGGCTTTTAAAATTGAACAAAATCTTGCATGTGTTCTCTCTTTGTTCACACAAACAAAGATTGATTGAACTACAGATGTGATTATTTCCTTTTGTTTACCTTTAGAGAGCCTGCCTTGGTGGGAAAAAGTACTCACTCCAAGGGAACAACCCAAGCAGTAACGAGCATAAGCGAGGCTCTTCCGAATCGTTATACAAATTTGTGGTTGTAAGGAAAGTTTGCAATCAACTTTATGATGTATGATAGCTCTCCCCCATTATCTTTATGATGTGTAAATCCCTTGTTCTAAGGGTTGGGAGACCTCTTGATGGAGTTTATCATCTTGTCCTATGAATCGGATGCCTTTATTACGAACCATTGTGTAGTAGCAAAAAATCCCAATATTTGTTGGCGTCGGGAGGTTGGACCTCTAGAGTCATCTCACATACTTGAAATTCTTGGTAGAGATGAGAAATTCATCATGGGAGATTCATGAGAATTGAAGCTTGGATGACCCGTAGAAGTGAGTGTCATGGAGGGGAACCAGTGTGGTCAAGCTTCTAGTCATCCACTCTGAATAAGCACGGCTGGATTTATCCAAGTGGGAAATTCAACAAATATTTTCTCTTCCATCCTAGGATTGTGCAATTTTGAGTCAGTTAAACACATTGATTGGATCTAAAATCTTGAAAACAAACATTCAACAATGATCCTCAAATTTCAAACCCTTTAGTAGAGCAAATACCTTTGAGAGAATCCAAGTGCTGCTGCTTGTCCCTTGGGATTTTTATCCTTAGATGATTCTAAGTATTTGGATTTTTTTCTCAATTTGCTCTATAAATTCAACATTAGGGAACTATTGCCTTGATTTCCTTGATTTCCTTGATTTCCACATAATAGACTTTGTGGGATGAAAAGAAATTGAGACATTAGACATTAAGTTCAAAAAGCTAAGCAAGAAAAGTGTTTATGGTAAAAAGAACTCATTAAGCAAGATAAGAAACAATTGAACCTCACATATGTGTCTTCAAATGATTTCCAAAAAGATTAAAATCCCCAAATAAAAGTCCTTGTGCAAAAGTTTCGAGTTTAGGTGTCATACTCAAAAAGCCATCAAGAAATACATTAGAAAGTGCAACCAAAAATAACATCTCAAGATAAGCAGGAAATTCACAAGGTTTTATAGACTCATTCCTTTGAACAACCCAAATATGTATGCTCAATTTGAACCACTTCTTGGTTGAAAAGTTCTTGGAAGTATGGCATGTTATTCAACACCGAGGTCTTGTAAACAAAAGTCTCTCTAGGTTTGTTTAGGATCAAATCAACACTTTCATCCATCCTCAAACATCAAATCAAATCCATCTCACAAACAACTCTTAGAATCTTGAAAAAATCCTTCATACTAGACTTTGGGAAAATCCTTTGAATCAAATCAAAATCATATTGTTTGACTAAGTGTGTGTGGATGCATCCTTCTTCATACACTTAGTTAAATTATCACCTTGTGGACAAATTTATTCCAAGATAACATCTAACCTCTTGGAGTTTATGAGTTCATTATCAAATCCAAATCAAATCAAAATCAAATCCAAACCAAATCAAAATCAAAATCCAAAATCAAATCCAACATCAAAATCCAAAAGTCCTAAAGTCTAGTATCTCCTTCAAGGTTTCTTAAGAGTTCAATCATTCACAATCATCCACCTTTCATCATCTCATCACCATCCTTTGATCCTTAATATCTTAGACTTTCTTTTTTGTACCTAAAGTTTAGATCAATCCAAGGAATTAAAGGTTCACCTCCCACATTCCTGAAAATTGATCCTTATTTTATGGTCCAAACTAGATCTCAACACAAGAAGAACATGGAAACGAACAAAGAAACATCCACTTCAAGTGACTTGAGTCAGACTGCTCCTGAAATCAATCCCATTGGGTCTGGCAATCCCCAACCCAATCTTCCTATAATACCACAAGATCCTTAGGAGGAAGGTTGCCAAGCAGAGGACATCACTAACAATGTCCTAAGAATGACTCAAGATGAAATCATAGAAATGGTTCAAAATCCTGAGACTCACAAAATTGTCAATGCCATGATGAAACTTAATCCTTCACAATACATGCTAGAATTGGCAAAAGAAGGGGCTAATTTCCCTTTTGATTATGATGTAAGGACTATTGTGGAGAATCCTCCTGGGATTATGCCACCAGTCTCATTCACAACCTCCTTTTAAAGCATCACTCAAACCATCCCACAACCCACATCATTTGTTTCTCCAACTCAACCTATTGTCAACAAGGGGAGTTCATTGCTTCATGCTCTTCAAACACATCACCTTGTAAACAACCAAGACTTGGATGCAAACACCATTTTGGGTCAATCCATCTAACTAGATCCAAAACACCCATATGTCTCGCTTGTTTTTCATGACACTAACAATCCATCCCATTTCTCTGTGACACCGACATATCCTCTTAACACACAAGTCTCTCTCCCCATGACTTCACAAGGAGAAGGTGGATATTTGGACAAGGGGGAATCTTTGACCCCTAGTCATCATCATTTCCTCAAGGGAATACACCACCCATTTTCCCATCATTTCCACCTCTACCACTAACATCCACACCAATCCTCGGTTTAGGGAAACCCCCTTTACCAATCCTCAAACAATAAAATCAAAACAATCCTCCAATCGTAAACCAAACCATCATATTGAATCCTCCGATCATGCCATTGATATTGTAACAACAGGTGGCAGCAATCCAATAAACATAAGCAATCAAAACATCATCTACAATACCCCAAATACCTCAAAATGTGGTCTCCTAAGGACCTATCATATCAACCGCGCCATCCACCGCACAAATCAATCCAACAGCAACTCTCATCACAACATCTCACACTATTTTGAATCCTCCACCACCACCACCAAAATCAAACATGGCAAACCAATATAGCATCATATTACAAGCTACCCAACAAGCCTATCAAAGGCACTTCAATAATTTCAAAATCAACAAGCTATGCAAGCTGCACAACAAGCGCAGGCACATCAAGCCGCACAACAAGCACAACAGGCTACCCAAGCCCAAGCTTTATTGCAACAACAACAAGCCAACCAAGTTTCCCAAGCTGCACAAGCAACTCAAGTTGCACAAGCTAGTCAAGCCACACAGGCTGCCCAAGCTGCTCAACAAGCTCAAGCTCAGGCACAAGCCCAATATCTAGCCCAAGAAGCTCAAGCACAAGTACAATACCAAGCACAACAACAAGCAGCTCAACAGCAAGCATATCAGCAAGCCCTACAACAGTACCAAGTGCAATAAGAAGTAGCCCAACTATTAGCCCAACAACAAGCATTTTGGCACAATAGCAGCAAGACCAACAACAAGACCAACAACAAGCATTGTTGGCACAACAACAACAAGACCAACAACAAGCGTTTTTGGAACAACAACAACTTTAGGCATATCAACAAGCCTTGATCACACAACAAGGCTTGCAACAACCTCCCCCAAACATGAAAAACACCCCACCCATCACTCAAACAATCAAACCATCTCAAAAACATATTCATCTCACCTCTCAATCCACAAAATGATATGATGGCACAAATCAAATTGCTTTCACAGCAAGTACTAGATCTCCAATTGGGGAAGACAATGAAAACACCAAGCAATTTGTGTCCCTATCCATTTGACAGAAAAATTGTGATGGTGTTGTTCCCCAAAGGGTTTGAAATCCCTAAATTTGACAAATATCGTGGGAGGGGTAATCCTAAAGATCACATCAGGGAATTCCAGGTACATCGCATGGAAGTTGCATACGATGACACATATCTAATGTGACTATTCCCTCAAAGTTTGGTAGGACTAGCAATGGAATGGTTCTCTCACCTTCCTCCTAGAATTAAAAAATTCTAAGAAATTGTGGACGCATTCATACAAAACTACACATTCAACATTGGCATGGATGTGAGTCTAGAGAAACTATCTGCTCTCAAACAAGCTAAGGGGGAAACATTCACATCCTTCTTACAATGATGGCGATCCAAGGCCAATAGGAGCAAGTGAACCATGCCAGAAGAACAACAAATATGCACTATCATTTCCAATCTCAAGAAAACCTTGTCCTTCCATCTAAAAATTCAATGCATCACCACCTATGACCAGTTGATCCCCAAGGCGCTCAGCATTGAAAGAGCCCTTATTGTACAAGGGGGGAAACCCACATATTAAGAATATCAAGATAACCTCCCTTCCACTAGTTATAAAGAAAAACCTCACACATGGGCGAAGAACAAAAATGTCACTAATGATGGTGTGGTTGATGCCAAGGTCATAATCAGTGCTCCAAAACAAAACACCCAATCATACCAACAACCATAAACCAACAATCAAAACAACACACAAGCCAATGCAGTATCACAACCATCTAATAATCAAGCGGTCAATAATCTGAATAATCAAGGGGGACCACCCCCACGGATCAAATATCCCCCCAAACAAAAATACACAGCCCTTGGGGAATCAATTGAATCTATCATGAAGAAACTAGTAAACAAGAATCTCATTAAAATCCTCGTTTATGATAATTATCAAGAGCCCCAGGTGAAACCACCATGGTATAATAAAAACCACCTTTGCAATTTTCATAAAATCATAGGGCACACGACAGCGAGTTGCATGAGATTAAAGAATCTGATCCAAGAACTTATCACTGACAAAATCATAAACGTTGAACAACCTACAGGAAATCAAGACCTTAAGATATACACAAATCTGATGCCAAATCATAATAAAGGGAATAACCATGGAAAGATAAAGTATGGAAATGTAAACCATGTTTACAATCATGTTGTCGCATCCCTAGGTGAATGGGTAACTATTGTCAACGTCAAGAGAGCCAAAGTCGATTGTGGAGTCACCACACATGGTGGCAAGGTTACCATTGTTGGACCATCCCAACCACCCAAGGCATCAACCTCTAATCCGAAATTTGTTCCCAATGGCTATAATGTCTTGGACCAGCTAAAAAGGACCCCCGCTTAAATCTCCATCATGGAGTTACTGAAGATCTCACCCACTCATAGGAAGATCCTAGAGGAAGCATTGGCCTCATCCACTATCCCCATGGATCTTGATGCAGATCAGTTCCAAGCTATGGATGAACACATTACCATGCCCCATCTTTGAACATTTTCTAATCAAGACCTCCCAACACAACCATCTCATAACCATGCACTCCATCTCGAGGTCTTGGTCCATAAAAATAAAGTCAAAAGAGTCTTGGTGGATGGGGGTGCAGGTCTAAATATCTGTTCACTCAAGCTAATAAAGAATCTGGGATTCTCCGAGGACATTATTGAAAAAGGTAAAGGTATTACAATCAGGGCATATGATGATCAGGAAAGAGTGTCTCAAGGCACTATTCAACTTCCTATTCAAGTAGGGCCAGCCATCATGGAAACCACATGCCAGGTCCTTGACCTTGATTTACCTTATAATATTCTCCTGGAGGGACCATGGATTCATGGAATGCAAGCAATTGCATCTACCTTCCATCAATGTGCCAAGTTTCCCTATCAAAATCAAGAGGTCATGGTCCATGGTGATCCTAAGCCCTTTTATTATTGCAAGAATTTAGAAGAAAAGTACTATAAAATCCCTCAAGTTCCAAAGAATGATGAAGGCCCTTCAACCCCATATGTAGACCCAACTACTTTAGCCTCCACTTCTGAGACAAAGACACCTGCCATTCCTGACATCTCTAATATTAAAGTCATCATCCAAGATAATGGGTGTGGGGATTACACTATGAAAAAAAGTGCTTTTGTAATGGGAAAGTTACCTCATTCTCCTAGGTCTCATGGGTAGCCCCAACCGATTGAAACATCATCCCAAACTTTTAAAGCAGACCCCTCCAAATTCAGATGTTGGGGAGACCTAAGTCGACAAGTGGTAGATGAAAAAGACATATCCAATTTGCTATACCAAGATGAAAGGCTCGTGCCTAATCTTCCCATGGATGAAAATAGAAAAGGACTACAAATGATGCTTGGTATGGGCTATAACAGAAACAAGAAACTTGGACAGAATGACAACGGTCTTCTAGTACTGCTCATTCCTGAGAAGTGTATGAGAAATCTTGGCCTTGAATGTACTCCTCTAAAGTTAACCATACTTGGAAAAAGTGCCTCGGTTAGAAAATTCAAAGCACCCCCTCAGTTGTCGATATCCACAGGTCTTCCCTTAGACGACTATACCTTTGACATAACCAATGTGTGTGATGAAGGCCCCCTAACTGACTTACCCATGCTATTCGAGGATTCCTCCCTTCTCATGATTAGTACCCTATCTTTTGAGTCAAACAACCAAACCCATGAGCTAAACTTAGTCTATCCCCAACTCATCGATTACAACCAACGAGGACCACCAATTCTAGACACATTTGAAAACAATGAGGCTCTCTCATAATTCATGGGATTGCGGGATACAATACCATATGGAGATCACAAAATTGGATTCGGCATTGAGCTTGACACACATGCCTATTATGGGGAGATGATTGAATCCTTCAATCACAAAAGTGAAAATTTAAGAATAATATCTAGGTCTTTGAGTGAAAACCGCACTGTGGCACTCTCAGACCCAAAAATAGTAAAAACAAAGGACACATCCAATGGTGAAAAATTCTCTGAGGTGCTAGAGGATGAAGGATTCAATCTTCCCCTTAGTGTTATTAATCAAGAGAAGTTAGCAATTTTAGCAGAGAACTGCAATCTAGTCAACCTGAGAACAGAAGAAACGCCACATATTACCTTCTATGCGGAGTCACTCTTGACAGAAGAACATGAACTCCTAGTTGTGTTCCTAAGAGAAAGAAAGATAAATTTTGCATGGACTTATGTTGACATACCTGGGCTTGATCCAAAAGTTGTGGTTCACCACCTAGCTGTATATCCTAAAGCAAATCTAGTGAGACAAAAACTAAGGAAGATGCATCCACAAATAGAATTATTGGTCAAGATGGAATTACAAAAGCTCCTAGATGTTGGGTTCATATGACCAATTGATTATCCAGAGTGAGTTTCAAATCTTGTACCTATTTCAAAGCCCATTGGGGGCATCTGCATCTGCACTGACTTTAGAGATCTGAACAAAGCATATCCCAAGGATGATTTCCCTCTCCCAAACATAGATATGATTGTGTAGATGACAGCAGGGCATGAAATGCTATCACTAATAGATGGATTCTCAGGGTATAATCAGATCATGATAGTTAAGGAAGATCAACAAAAAATGACTTTCACTTGTCCATGGGGGACATATTGCTAGAACATGATGCCATTTGGGTTGAAAAAAGTAGGAGCTACCTATCAAAGGGCCACGACACTTATCTTTCATGATATGATTCACAAAACTATGGAAGATTATGTGGATGACATATTGGCCAAGTCAAAGAAACATTGAGATCACATACCAGCTCTAAGCTCCATCTTCACCAGGCTAGAAGAATACAAGGTTAGGCTCAATCCAAAAAAGTGTGTCTTTGGGGTACAATCAAGCAAGATCTTAGGGTACATTGTATCTATGAGAGGAATCGAGATAGATCCCGCCAAAGTCAAAGAAATTCTCTAGATGGAGGCACCAAGAACATTGAAGCAGTTAAGGGGTTTGCAGGGGAGACTCCAATCCATTTGTTGGTTTATCACACAATTAGCAGATAAGGCTATCCCATATTCTCATCTACTCCACAAGGGGGTAGCATACAAATGGGATGAGAAATGTGATCATGCTTTCAATAAGATCAAGGAGTACTTTCTCACACCACTAGTTCTCATGCCACCAATTCCTTGCAAGCCCTTGATCCTGTATATATCAGCAACAACAACCCTTAGCACTCTCTTAGCACAACATGATGAAAATGGGAAAAAGAGAGCTATTTACTACATCACTAGAACCATTGCGGGACACAAGTTGAATTACACATCCAATGAGAAGGCTTTCTTAGCAGTCATGTTCACAACACATAAATTCAAACACCATATGCTAGCACATCAGATAAAACTCATTGCAAAGATAGACCCTCTCAAGTATCTGCTTTCTAAAGCAACGCTCACAGGGTGAACAGCTAAATGGGTTATGATCCTAATAGAACACGACATTGAGTATGTAGAATGAAAGGCTATTAGAGGATAAGCAATTGCAGATCAGCTGGAAAAAGCATCGATATATTCAAAGAATCCACTCGTATCATAGTTCTCCAATGAGTCCATCTTTAACGTAAGTGTAGCAGATCACTGGAAAATGTACTTTGATGGATCTTACACACAACATGGGTCAGGAGCAGGAGTCTTCTTTATTACACCACAAGGGGATTGCATACCCAAATCATATAAGTTGTCTTTCCCTTACGCAAACAACATTGCAAAATATGAGGCTCTTGTCATAGGGCTGAGAATTGCAATACGATGGCAGATTATGGCACTCAAGGTCAATGGAGATTCGTAGCTTATCATCAACCAGGTCAATGACGAGTACCAAACGAAGGACAACAAGTTGACTCCATACAAGAAATTGGTAGAAAGCCTCAAAGAGTCCATTGATATCACATTTGAGCAGCTACCAAGGACAAATAACATAGCGGCGAATGTTATGGAAACAATTGGATCGCTACTGGATGTTCCATGCAATGTCCCAAACCAAGAATTCCTTGTAAAGCAGCTTCTCATACAAGCATTTGAGGTACCAGAGTCTGAATTTGTGTGTGAAATTGTTGGTCCTGGTGATCCCTGGTATCATGATATATACACCTACTTGAGAATAGGAGTCATCCCCACTGATATCACCCCGAACCTTAAAAGAACATTTGTCAAGAATTCATCCCGCGTTGTTATCTTAGGAGACACTATATACCATAGGAGCATTGAGGGAACCCTTTTACGATGCCTAAACGTTGAGGAAGCTTTGACTGATTTAACCAAGGTACACAATGACATTTGTGGTTCACATTTGAGTGGTATGACCTTGGCTAAGAAACTACTGAGGACTGGGTACTATTGGCCTACAATGGAAAGGGAAGCTCACAATTATGTCTGATGGTGCGTGTAGTGTCAACAGCATGGGGATCTCATCCATGCACCAGCTCAGGAGCTCCACTCGATTATTACACCTTGGCCCTTTTCACAATGAGGGCTTGATCTCGTTGGTAAAATCACCCCCACCTCATCCAGTGGACATAAGTTCATCATCACTTCCATGGAGTATTTCATGAAGTGGGTAGAAGCCATTCCCATGACTTATATCATAGGAAAGCAGATATCTAAGTTCGTCGTGAACTACCTAATTTTTCGCTACGGTGTCCCTCAAGCCATTATCTCAGATAACGGGACACCTTTCAAAAACCAGGATGTTCGAGACCTATGCTAAAAGTTCAATATCCAACATCGCTTTTCCACTCCATACTACCCCCAAGGAAACGACCAAGCTGAAGCTACCAGTAAGACCATCTTGAAAATCCTAAAGAAAATAGTCAATGACGTTGGTCATGATTGGCACCTGTAGCTAAATCCTGCCTTATGGGCCTACCAAACAAGTATCTGCACACCAACAGGTGCCACCCCTTTCTCCCTAGTCTACGGATCAAAATCCATCCTCCCTATTGAGATCGAGCTCCCATCCCTAAGAATATCATTGCAAAATCTCATCATTGATGAAGAATATCGGGTATCACGATTGAATGAGCTGGAACTACTAGATGAGCGATGTATGATGCCTTGAACCATTTGCAAGTCCACCAGAGCCATCTCAAGCAAAGCTACAATAAGAAGATAAGGAGTCAGACCTTTCAAGGCGAAGAGCTTGTGTTGAAGGAGAATAAAAAAATGTACCAAATCTAGACAGCAAGGGCAAGTTTGAACCCAATTGGTTGGGACCCTTCATCATCACAACGAGCTACAAATCAAGAGAATATCAGTTATCAACACCTGAAGGGGAGCCTTTGCAGGAGCCTATGAATAGCTCCCATCTCAAAAAGTTTTATGCCTAAACTTGCAAGGTATAAATCCAAAAATACAAAAAAAATATAAAAATCCAAAAAAAATTAGAAAAAGGATTGAAAAACAATAAAGAGAAAATTGTCCTCTAGTGAAAACCACTTTGGTGGCGCTTTGGGCAAGTACCTTGGTGAAAACCTGGCAAACAAGTGCCTCGTGTAAATAAGCACTTTCCATCCACCATGATCTTTATGACTTGTTCTGCATCATTCATCTATCACATTTCCATATCTCCATCCATCACCCATCTATGTTTGCATCATAGCTTGATCCTGTGTTTGTATCATGATCCCTCCTAGTACTACTTGGCACATTTCTAAGGTTAATTTGTCTTGCCTATATTAGAGTAGTCTATTGCATCACACTGGGGGCATGTTCTTATACCTACATTGCATCAGATTCGTGTATATTATTGAAGTCTCCCTTAAAATTAGAAAATCCAAAAACATCAGAAAATATAAAAAATTCAAAAACATCAAAAAATTTAAAAAATCCAAAAACATTCATAAAATCAGAAAACCAAAAAACATTTGAAACATATCAAAATCCCATAAAATAGGTCAAAAAGTCAAAAAAATCAAAAACAAAGTTGTCTTGTTGAACTACGGGTCTCTAAGCTCTGAATGTAGGCAAGGTTGATCTTTGATCATCCCCCGAGACACCTAGGTCAGTCCTTTAGGAGTTTGTCATAATAAACTAGCAATCCATTTGTTCATATCTCATCAATAATTGAGTCTGTGTCAGTCGAACTACGTGGTCTCTGCATGTATAATGTAGGCAAGGCTAATATTTGATTAGCCCCCAAGGCCCCTAGGATAGGTCTTTAGTTTAGGTTCTTGGTCAAAATCTCAGAAAACAGAAAAACATTGGAAAATTCAAAAATTAAAACATTTGTAAAACATCTTGAAAATACCAAAAACAGTCTCAAAACATTTCAAAACATCAAAAACATCCATATATTTGAAAAAATCCATCCACCCCATCTCACAATCACTTGCAATAAACATCCACTCATAATAAATCATCGTCATCCTCAACCTTTGGTAAAATAATTGGAAACAAGTCTAGCAAGTTAGAAGTAAAAACTTAAACGTCAAGGTCTCAAGTCTAGGTCAGTAGGTAAACAAGTTAGTAAACTCTTGGTATTAATAGCCCATCATCCAATCAATCCCAAAATCATCTGATAACATCATGTCCTATGATGCATCCTTCCTACAATGGACATTAACATCAAGGACCATCGTAGTTTAGTCTTGGCTAGCGGTATGAAGAACATTAGCTTATTTGTTGACTTGATCTTTGTCTTTTGACTTATCTTATTGCACTCGTTCTGATGACCTCTCGATGATGTCCAAACAAAAGGATTTAGAGAGAAAGGAATGGGGCAATGATCATTATCTTTTTATCTTTTGTGCTTGTTTGATGTTCTTGTAATATAACCTTGGTCATGCTTACTTTGTTTGGTTTGTAGGGAGGGTGTTTAAGGTGTCTTGTTGACCGCATAGGAAGGCTTGCCTTTTTATGTTTTGGTCTGAGATATTTGAAATATTTGAACTACATTTTAAATGAGGTTTTGTATGCCAGGTGTGAACAGGGATACTCCTATCTGATTGTCGAGTCAAAGTCCATCACACTAGACACAACGCTATCCTGGTTCTTTATACCTTGATGCATCATGCCTATGTGTGTTATCAAACATAAGGTAAGTAAGCTCTTTTGAAAATTCCAATTCCTGATAAGCGAAACATCATCCATTTCTCATCATCATCTCTAATAAAGTATTGTCAGATCATGAACTTGTTGGATCCTCTTATCATCATCTCATTTCTTCTTTCTTCTCTCCGCACTAACATGGTATCATGACAGTCAACTAAACATCACCAATGCATCCATCCTGCATCCACAAACTATCAGCATACCGCATACCATCCATATCATACATAATAGGAAACGCCAATCATTTCACATATATTACATTTCCATCATTTACATCATAATATAGATTTTGTTATTCTAAGCATCTTAAAACCATCTCATTTGCATCATCATCATAACCATCCATACGTCCATCTTGAACCTCTTTGTCGCGAGATCGACCCTCAAATTGAACTTTTCGCTTGATCTCTCGAGGGGGCAGTGTACCAGCATACTTCTTTCCGCTGGGGCATCCAAAAAAATTAGAATTTTTTTGAATTTTCATCTTAGTAAGGTTATTCTTTGAACCAACGCAACAAGTACATTGCTTTAAAGAGGGAAAAATGTAAACGTTCAAATTATCCTAATTGATATCACGCTCTTGATCCTCATTCACTAACATCAGTTCTTCCTGAATCACTTCCTTACTAACCAATTAATTAAATAATCCTTATTTAATTAATTCATCATTATCTTCTTTTAATTAAATAAATCACTTTATTTGATTAAATCATTATCTTCTCTTAATTAAATAAATCATTTTATTTGATTAATCCTAATGTTCCTCTTTTAATTAAATAAATCACTTTATTTGATTAAATCATAATCTTCCTTTAATTAAATAAATTAACCTTTATTTGATTTAAATCTAATGTCATCATCCCTTTTAATTAAATAAATCAAAATTTATTTAATTAAATCTAATATTCATTATTCCTCCCATTTGGTTTAAATAAAACCAAAAATCTAAGTCAAATATCAAATCAAACTAATTTCCATCTAAGTTAATTAAATCTTGATTAACTCTAACTTTAATCCTCCAATCCTCTAGATTTTGCAACTTGCACAAATAAATCAATTTATTTGATTTATTAATTCTTCTATTTCATTCAAAAATGGCATCTCTTTGGAATATTCCTCCACTTTGAAATCTCCCTCCTAAAGGACTTTGTCCTCCAACATGGCATTTAAGTCTCCTACATGTCCTTTTTCTTGAGCCAAGTGGCATTAACTCACCTTTTATCTCTTCCTCCACAAGCCATCTTTCAAATTTCACATTCCACCTAATTGCATTTATTATGCACATTGATCAAACTGTGTTCCACCTCTCTTCAATAGCATGTTGACAAGTGGCACTTTGTTATTGGTTCATCTTTAATCCCACGTCCTTCATGTTTCTCATTCCTCCATCCTTCTTTCTTATAAATGGAGGGCTCTTCTATTGATTTTGGATCCACAACTTTATGCAAGATCACTATCTACATATGTGGAGCAAAGTTCATCCACCATTTTTTTAATTTTCATCAATCTTAGCTAGGTTATTGCAAATTTCTTCAAGGATCACATTGTTCGTCATCAAAGATCATCAAAGCTTGCAAGGAATTGGGAAAGGGCTACTTTCTACATCAAAGTAGCACCGATTCCCCCATGGGATGTTGGTTTGAATGTCTCGAATAGGATTTCAAGAAGCTTTTATTTGATATTCCATCTTTGTTTTCTTGTTCATTGCATTTAAATGAATTGCATTGGGAATGATTGTTTTAGATGTGTTTAATGACTAACATTGGATTGTTTGTTCATGTTTGAGTAGGTCTAGATCAACCATTCACAGAACCCTTTAAAACAATAATGAAAAAGCTTGAATCTCCTAAGTTTAAAGAATTTATCCCCCAAATAAAAGTACAAAATCCAAAATTAAAATACTAACCCCTATAAATAAGGGCCTAATCCTTTAGAATATTAAAGCTTGTTTACATAATATAAAAAAAGGGCTTAAAATAATCTTGAAGATTATTAAAAAGGGATTTGAAAGATTATTTTTGTAAAGCTCATAAAAATAAGAGCTATTATTCAAGAACGAGAGATTTGTAAAGTTTTTTTTTGTAAAAGGATATTGTAAGCCCGAAATTATAAGGGCCATGAATTAAAGGGAGAAGGTTATTTCCAAGAGATTTATTCTTGTAATTGGGGGGATTTTCAAAGATTTACTATTGTAAATGGGAGATATAGTTGATTTTGTAAAATCATATGGTTATGAACCATATTAGGAAAAATTGGTGTGTTTAAGGGGGAGATTTTTGCTCTTGTGAACAACCAATTTTTTTTTTGGGAATTGATTATGGTGGAACTTAGGCATATTGGGAAGGAATTTTGAAAGTGTTGGCAGGACATTGTGAGAGACTTTGTAATGTAGATTTTAAAGCTTGGATGATGTAATAAAGCGAATAAGCTTGGTGTCATTAATAAAGTGGTCTAACCAAACCTGGAGACGTAGCTCATATTGAACGAACTCCGTTATCAAACTTGTTATCTCTCTCCTTCTTTTTTGTCTTATAATTCTCTTTCATTCCTTTTGAGTTCTAATTATGAAATTTACATAATTAGTGAAAGTCATTACGCTGTGCAAAGGATTAAGTGAACTCAATTTCTGTAATTTCAAAGGTTAAATACATAACCACACAATTTTGTTTGCGATTAGGGATAAATCTGTAATTTAGAATTAAGTGCAAGTTATTTTGCAAACCTTTAATTACAAATCAAGTTTGGTAGCAGAACCATTTAACAGGAAAAATTGTAAGTGGTGGATGTTAACCAGGCTGAAATTAAAGCGAGGAGAAGGTGCACTTGAAGAGTTCAATTCGGAGATCGAATTGAGGCAAGTTACTCGAAGACAAGCCATGGAGCAACCAAAAGAAGGAAAATCTTCCAGTCCTAAAATCTTTGAGAATGAAGAAAAATTTTGCAAAGCATTCTTGGATATGAAGATGATGGTGGAAGAATTGTACAATGACTATCAAAAGAAAAAGGAGAGGAAAAACAGAAAGAAAGAGGAAGGTGAATCCTCTTTGAAAGACAACAAAGGCAAAGGAGTAGGAGGTGGTAGTGACCCTCCTGAACCTCCATCCTCATCTTCTTCATCTTCTTCTTCTTCCTCTTCATCTTTTGTTTCTACTTCTTCCCCCAAGAAGAAACAACTTGTACAATCTAAATCAAATTCATCTTTGTTAAAACTTGATGTTAAATTTGATTTGCCAACCTATAATGGAGAATTGGATGCAAAGAAGCTTGACAATTGGATAAAAATGGGTTGAAGTTTATTGCAGGGTACAAAAGTTCATTGATGATGCTTCAAAGATCTAATTAGCCACTCTTCACCTGGGAGGCACAGCCTTAATCTGGTGGGAGAGCAAAACTCAAGAAGATCTAAACCAATATGGTAAAATTATTTCTTCTTCGTTTGAGTTTACAACTGCACTTAAAAAATAGTTTTATCCATTAGGTCACATGCAAAAAGCAGTAATGAATTGGAAATCATTAAGGCAAAAAAAAGGACAAAGTGTACAGGAATATACACTTGAATTTAGGAAAAGAGCTTTAATTTTGGGCATTCCATTATACACGCAAGAAACTTTGTTAAAGTATATAGGTGGATTACGTGAAAATTTGAGGCATACAATACTTATGTTCAATCCAACTAACCTTGATGAAGTTAGTGTGCAAGCCATTCATCTTGAAACAGGCACAACGAATAGTTTCTTAATGGAATTTGGTAAGCATAAAGAAAGGAAACAAGAAAGGGAAGAAGGAAATGCAGTGGGCAGCTTATGTGAAGAAAGAGGAGGAAAAGCCTTATTGCTCACACTACAAAAAGAAAGGGCATGAAGATCCAAAATGTTGGAAATTGCATCCTGATCAAAAACCAAAGTGGTTCAAACATTGAAAGGGTAAGCAAAAGACCACAACTATCGTGCAAGATCTCAGATCATATTCCAATGATGAAACCAAGATAACAATTGTGGGTATAAAAGGTATTGTTCCTATTGCTAGTACTAATTCCCATGCTTCTTCTTTAAAGTGTAATGAGATCCCTGTTGAAAGTAAAAGGAAAGAATTGTTTCATATAAGGACTATTGCAAAACAAACTAAAATTGATACACTCATAGATAGTGGATCACAAGTGAACTTAATCTCTAAACAAGTTGTTAAGCAATTGGGATTAAAAACAATACCTCATCCTAAACCATATCCATTGCGTTGGGTACATGATAATGCTCGATTACATGTGTCAAGGCAATATAAACTCTGATTTGCAATCACATCCAAGTTTGTAGATGAGGTAGAGTTAGATGTAATTTCGCTTGACATCTGTAGGATGGTTTTGGGAAGTCCTTACTTGTATGACAGAAAGGCCATTTTCTACAAGGAACATAATAAGTATCATTTATTTAAGGATGAAATTGAATTCATTATGAAAAATCATTGCATAAAGAGTGATAAATCTATTGTAAACATAGGGCATTTGAAAATGGTTGTAAATGCAAGCAAAACATTAACTCTTATGTCTATAACAGCTAGTGATATTAAGCATGAAGATGAAACAATTTCTAATCATGATAAGATGTCATAGACAACACAGTGTGAGGATCATTTACAAGCACATTTCAGCCTTTAGCCTAAGGTGGTAAAAGAGGGTTTGAATGATTCATTTTCTAATGATGTTCTTGTTCAGGAGATTCAACAAGTTGATATTTTTTCCTTCACATCAGTGTATTCAGTATTGTTTCTTGTCATTCTACTAGTTAGTTCTATGTGGATAGTGGATGCGACAGTGAGTATTGATGAGTATCTAATTGATTGTATCAGCTATGTTATCTCATTCTTCATCTTGTTTGTGGTGAGTTAGATGATAAAATTTCTAGCAAGGTGGACAAATGATACTGGGCAAGTGAGGCAACAATTCCCTCACTTAAATTCTATGTAAAAACAGAATTTTGGAGGTCCAAAAAATTCTCAATTGGGAGGAATGGTCCAAGATGATCTAGAAGACCTGAAAAAATTCATAGTCTCAAAATCAGACAAAACTAGCTCCATCGTATAGGGCTCACTTACATAGTCCTGACGCAACTGGAATCACGTCAAAAGGAGACCGTATGCCCGATATATGCTTGGTCAAAGTTGGGATCAAACCTGGTTCAGGGGCTAGTCAAAGGTGAAAATTTTGATCATCTCAAAAATGGTCAAAAACAACATCATATCGAAGAGCTCGTCGCCATGATTCTGACGCTGCTCGTTTCGTCGTAAACGGAGCTTGTACGACGAAGATATGGCCAGTCAAAGTTGAAGGTTGACTAGATGTTGATGTGGCAGTTGATTGGATGTTGATGTGGCAAGTGTAGATGATGTGGAAAAAATGTGGATCCCCCTCACTAAATTCGTGTACCACCACTACACCATGCTTTATTTTTGAGAAATAAAGCATGGTGTAGTGGTGGTACATGAATTTAGTATTTTAATTTTGGATTTTTTTAAAACCAAATCTCCTAAAAATTAAAAAATTGAACCATTTAAAATGATAATGAATAAGTCTAAATCTCCTAAGTTTAAAGAATATAACCCCCAAATAAAAGTAGAAAATCCAAAATTAAAATACTAACCCCTATTAATAAGGGCCTAATCCTTTAGAATATTAAAGCCCGTTTACATAATATAAAAAAGGGATTAAAATAAACTTGAAGATTATTAAAAAGGGATTTGAAAGATTATTTTTGTAAAGCTCATAAAAATAAGAGCTATTATTCAGGAACGAGAGATTTGTAAAGTTTTTTTTTGTAAAAGGATATTGTAAGCCCGAAATTATAAGGGTCATGAATTAAAGGGAGAAGGTTATTTTTGAGAGATTTATTCTTTTAATTGGGGGGATTTTCAGAGATTTTTTTTTTGTAAAAGGATATTGTAAGCCCGAAAATATAAGGGTCATGAATTAAAGGGAGAAGGTTATTTTTGAGAGATTTATTCTTTTAATTGGGGGGGATTTTCAGAGATTTACTATTGTAAATGGGAGATACAGTTGATTTTGTAAAATCATATGGTTATGAACCATATTAGGAAAAAATGGTGTATTTAAGGGGGAGATTTTGCTCTTGTGAACAGGCAATTTTTTTTTGGGAATTGATTATGGTGGAACTTAGGCATATTGGGAAGGAATTTTGAAGGTGTTGGTAGGAGATTTTAAGAGACTCTGTAATGCATATTTTGAAGCTTGGATTATGTAATAAAGTGAATAACCTTGGCATCATTAATAAAGCGGTCCAACATTGAGAAGTAGACTTGGAGACCTAGCTCATATTGAGTGAACTCCGTTATCAAGCTCATGATCTCTCTCCTTCTTTTTTGTCTTATAATTCTCTTTCATTCTTTTATTATTTGATTCCTTTTGAGTTCTAATTATGACATTTACGTAATTAGTGAAAGTCATTAAATTGTGCAAAGGATTAAGTGAACTCAATTTTTGTAATTTCAAAGGTTAAATACATAACCACACAATTTTGTTTGTGATCAGGGATAAATCTGTAATTCAAAATTAAGTGCAAGTTATTTTGCAAACCTTTAATTAGAGATCATAGTTGGAAGAGGACCAATGAGCTTAAGCCAAGAGTAATATAAGGAGTAACTACCATTCTCAACTAGTAGTCTATAGCCAGTGTTGTGGATCACATGTACGGAACCCTCATAAATGAATTTCAAACATTTGTGCACAACCGAGGTAACTTAATTCATAGATACTAACCAGGGGTTACGTAACTTCACTCTGAAGAGTTTAGACCCTAGGATTATATCGAACAAAAGATTCACGAATTTAGGTCCAACCAAAACCGACAAGACAATACTACCCAGTGGAGGTACGAAAAGTCCGTCGTGCGTGCGAATGGTGCTCACAGGTGCATTGTACCCATTTTTATGTAGAAAGTTGATTAGCATGATCTCCTTAGTTATGATATTTACTTGAGATGTTATATCAACAAGAACACCTGCTACGATGTTTTTGTTGATTCACACGGGGATGTAGAGAGGAGATGGTTCTCTATTAAATCCCATCGGTAGATCCTATTAGGTGAAGGTTATACCAATACCACTGCTCACAAGCTATGCAGAGGGGATAGGTTGATGCAGGAAAGAGGCCATCGCATGCACTAAACAACACTCTCACAAAGCCCCCCAAAGGTTGCAAGATAGGACAGTGACCCAATTAAGGTTTCGTTACGCAATACTTTTAGAACCTTCCAACTACGCCTACTAGGGGTCATAGGTTGGGTTGTAAGGCACATGATTGACAACACTCACATCAACAACACTCCTAGAATACAAGGAAAGGAACTTTCAGTATCACAAAACGGAACCAAAATGGTTCACATCGGGTTCACCAAAAGTGTAAGAGAGGGGGACCAACCACTTCAAGGACCCAGGTCATAGAGAGCCGAGAGTGGAGGGATACCCTAACTTACCTCACTCTAAAGGGGTGTTTTGGGAATAGTGATTAAGAATGATGAGGACTATAATGTGCTTCAATCACTCTTCAGATCCAAACTTTAGTTTGGGCTAGGTGAGCTAGTTTTTGGTGTTGGTATTGTGCCTTAGATAGCTCTTTGTTCGAGGACGGAAACACAGTTCTAAGATGTCAGCGCGACGTGCTGGTGTCCATATAGTCAAAAAATTGTGAACACAATGCAAACTACTCCAAAACTAACTAATCGGCCTAGCTGGTTGGTTTCGATGGGAAAAACAAAATAATAAGGTATGACAGATACAAACAAAGATGATAAAGCAGGTAGATGAAGGCTAAAGTAATAAAGATAATCTCACAAAAATGCATGTTTTCCAACTAGCTCCACATGCTCTTTCACCTACACACAAGAAGGAAAGGGAAAATTGTTGGGGCTGTATAGGGGCCTACCTCAGGTAGACCCTCGTTTTGGTGTTTCTACCTCCACGGACAACTAGATAGCAACAAGATAGAAATATGCAATAAAGAAGTAAAGAGATTGCAATAAAGACTACAAAACAATAAAGAGTTATTCAACCAAATATCAAAGGAGAGGAGAGAAATGTTACCATATCCACCGAGAGCTCACTAGCCAATGGGGGAGAATACAGACTTGGAAAGGAGAGTCTCGCAAGAACCCAAGCCCTGCTGATGGCTTGCTTTGCAAAGTTGACAGAATTTTGTTGCAATGGAGTGTTGAAGTGTTGCTTGAGAATGGAGAGAACGCTAGAAAAAAAATTTGAGAGTGTGAGAGAAAGATGGATTAAATGCTTAGAGGTCCAAGTAAGTGAGAATGAATGAATTTGGAAGGAGAAGGAAGAATCTTCCATTTTTAGGGTCGGTTGGTTGAAGAGGGACGTTACAAATCAACTCCAATCAAAAGTGTAACACCTTTGCCAACTTCAGATGCAGGAATCCACCAGGGACGTAAGCGTGTTGTGCGGACGTTTGCATGCCACACACGCATCCCCAACAAATATTCTCCTACCAACACAAAGGACAAATGTGAAGTGGAAGGAAGGCAACTTGTTGATGTGGAATTTTTCCTTCAGATTTGGTTTTCTAAGGTGAGGATGTGTAAAAGGGGAATTTTTTGTAAGAGGTGCAAGTTTTCTCCTATACAACTTCAAGCTTCTACAATCCATAACATTGAAAACTAAAATATATAGAAAAATTATGAAAGGATTTTAGAGAAATGACATTATAGAACACACTTTGTGAACTTCATTATCAAAATAGAAGATAATATTTTTAAATAAGGTATTGTTACATTGATAATATATAATACTAAATGGGCTATCAATTTTTTTGTGCTTCTTATTCTTGAAGGTGCCAAATTGACTCTACTCAAGGTGTTACACCTACTTCAACTGTCAAAATTTATCCTACTAGTTCTTGTCCCCCATAATAAATTAATGGAAATATCCATTTACATATTCTAATCGATTTAACAAGCCTTTTAAAACTTATGAATCATAGGTTCTTTTACTAACTTACAAATCCTTATTCATGAAAACCCTAATGGTGTCCTATACTCTAGGGTTGTTTGGGTCTTTCTCTAGCTTTCCACCTTCTCTTACCTTAATGCCTTTAATAGCACCCCATAAAAACCTATCTTAAATGGATCTATTTTGGATGTGAAAGTGGGTACAGTGACTAATATAAGCACTATTGATGCCCTCTTGTAAAATAATAAATCTCCACTATACACATTATTCAATGCATGCCAAACTTTTAGAAAACCAAGTATTTTACAAAGATGGTTGAATCCAAGATTAAAATTAATTTGGATATAGATTTAGAGTTTCATATTATGGATAAATTATCAAATCATCATGCTATAATAAGTAGATTCTATGGGTTTTAGCCTAATTTGAAGGGACTAAACTAGTTGTCCCCTGTGGTCTAGAAGCCTTTGATAAAAGCTTTGGTTAATTTCCTATGTTAGAATTAATGATATCCCTCCTTCAATCCATGGTGTGATTATTTTATATCAAATATGGATTGGGTATGTCTTCCCTATCTACCATTGCAATTATAGTGTGATTCTAGCTTGCAAGCACTCTTGCACTACTTTCACCCTTATTTTGAAATGTACTTAAATAAGGGGATCGCCAAATTCTCTCACTTTGAAGAAGGATGTTAGAAGTTGGTTTTGTACCATTGATTATGTTAACATCCCTTTTATATTTTTTACGCCTTTTGAATATGATCATTTTTCTACTCACTACCCAACAAGGGACAATAGAGGTTAAAAATGCCTCCAAACCTATACATCTACACACAAATGGAATGGGAAAAATGTTGGGGGTTGTTTTGAGGATTTCCTTAGTCAAACCCTCATTTTGGTGTTTCCACCTCCACAAATAGCTAGATAGGTAGAGATAGACAAAAATGAATAGAATAAAAGACATGTGATAGAAACAAACCTCGCAAAGGAGGAGAACCCCTATCACGAATGTAAACGACAAGTGATAGAAATAAACCTTGCAAGGAGGAAAACCCCTATCAAAAATAAGATAGATTAGATCAAATAGATAATGTCAAATAGACAAGATAATAAGAGAGCATTACCAACAACCTGTGGCTCCCTTCTTGGCTTGATAGACGTGATAAGCTTGCATGCAAGAGAGCCTTGATTATTGCTTGAGAAAAGTATGAAAGAGTTTCGCTATGGAAGAAAGAGAGAGAAAGAGAGAATGAAGAAGATAGAGTAGAATGAGAGAGAGAGAGAGAAATAATGAATGATATTACGTAAGAATGAATGAGAATGAGAGGAAAAAATGAGGTTTTTTAAGTCTACATAGGTAGGAGTCATTACATCCATGTTTCTACCACAATGGCATGTGCCATGGGCAAAGGATGCAAAAATATTCTCATCTGAATCTATAAAAATTTGAGGACGCTAGTGTGTAACGGGGACATTCATGCGTTGCACAAGTTTCCTACTCAAAAAATATCACAAGTAAAGTATTCAAGTTGTTAGTGCTTCATTTTTATTGCCCATGGAGTCAAAGTTATGAAATTTTGACTTATAGGTTTTTATCATAAATACAACGAGCTAGATGCGCAAGTGTGAAATTGCCACAAGGTACAATTTTACGACACTACATTTTTCCCCCACTTTAGTGAGCTAATTTTTTTTGGGAAAAATTAGTTGCGCTAAAGTAGCTAAAAAGACATAAATGATAAATTGGAAATTTTGACCATTTTGTGAAAAAGGATATTGTAGAGGCCGCAAAGATAAAGCAGATGAATATTGATGATGACCCCAGTGTTCGAGCCTAGTGAGGAACTACAAATTTTGGCATGAAATTCAGTTCTACAAAACTCAAAATGGATCATTTTCAAAATCAGAAGAAGCTACCACGGCGAGAAGAATGCTTAAGAAAATATTTGATGAATCAAAAGAAAAATATGGCCAAGAAGTGAGTATATGCCCCCTCCCATTTTTGCTCCCAGCCAGGTGGGTGAAAATAGGAAGGTGGGAAAGGAAAATTTCACTATGAAAAATGGGAAAAAATTGGCCAATATACACCAAGTGGGTCCATGGAATGTCATTTTCACTACTCACTATGAGGATTTTGTTGACTTTTCTAGAGTTTTTAGCAAAATGCCTCATAGATGAGACTTTCAATTACCGAGGATCGACCAATTATTCATCGATGTGGAGAGGGGCAACCCACTAGATGAGGTATGAGAAATTTTTCTCTTAGCATGTTGTTTTTGTACATTTTTAGCAATAAAAAAAACCATAAGCAACATAGGTGTCCAGTCAGTGTGATGACATCTTATGGACGTTTTGGCATCTCATTGATGTGTTAAGTTCCATTGATCATGTTGGTGTTCCTCTTGCATGTTTTCATTGGCCAATTGGGCCTCGAATGCCAGTGGGCCACACAGATGTCTATGTGACACATTGTAGTCTCAGAGATAAAGTTAGAAAATTTTAAATGATGTAGAGTAGATATGTAGAATAGAAACAAATTACATTGAAATGTGGTTTGATGCTTTTGCTATAGTTGTGTGAGATCTGTGAGAATAATGGTGGCACAATTCTATCACTGCTGAGGAGTCACAATCATGAGATTGTATGAGATGATTACACATTGTTACAACAAGTTGGGTTATGGTGGGTGTACACCATGTCAAAGATTTGCTTCTATGCATTAATGTTGATGGTGCTTATGGAGAGGTGAGATGCATACACCTCATCATTTTATCTCCCAATAGGGGAGATGACTGTGACATTGGAGGATGTATACCACATCCTTCACCTTCCCATATGTGGAGAGCAGGTGGCATATGAGGGGAATTCTACTCAGGACACACATGTAGTGCAACAATATTCCATCGATCACATGATCCCAGAGGACACCACCGACCACATCTACATGTGATGGATAGAACAAGGTCACATGGCAGTGTCGTTAGTATGTCATGTGATGATCTCGATGATGGTACTGCACGTCGTGATTGATGGGAAAGGATCTCACTTGCATGGGGGCATCATCCATTGCATTAGAGCCATGGAGGAGTGGAGGATTGTTTTCTCCTAGGGTCAAATCATGCCTTCTCATTTATATCATGACCCCAGGAAATATGTCCACTATGAGTATCACAGTGTCACTACTTGCACATTTCTATAGGTGTGAGTGTTCAAGCACATTATGTGCACATGATCAGTTGGGTATCCCTAGGGCATAACATCGAGTGATCCTCGAGTGCACACATACCCCTTGTTGCATGATTGGTGGCTCGACGATCTACTTTTTTAGTGGCAAAATATTTGATGTTTTGAGGAGCGATGATATTAGGTGGAGACCTTACAGGCAAATGAGGGTCTGGTGTTTTGATAGGAGACAACTATGGAGGATGCAGTGGGACCAATTTCTTGTCGATCGATCAGACCATATCATTGTACCATACTACTAGCCATCCCATTAGCCGCTTTGATGTACATACATTCACACAGGAGTGCGACCAGAGTTGGAGACCATCTATTTTTTACTATCGTCGATGTCACACTCAGCGATGACGATGGCTTAGATGAGGATCAACCAGAGGCTTTAGTGACCAATAACATCGGTGTATCAGTTGGCTTTGCCAATTGGTGGCTGACAATAGGTCCTACCCTGACTTTCCCAGTAGATTCCCCCATAGGCAATGTTGGTATATAAGGTTCTATGGGCAAGGCGGCCAAGAGTGATGAGAAGGAGGATGAAGCGGCAGTGGTTAGAGCGAGGAGAAGCTAGGGTAAGTGCACAAAGATGAGGGGCCAAAAAAGGGTCTTAAGTGGCCACTTTTTTTTTAAAAAGGAAATACTGACCTTGGATTAAAAATTGAGGATTGTTACACTCAAAATTTCAAGATGCAACAAAAAAAAGGGTCGTAGTGCTTTGAATCTACTTTCTAAATTTCTACTAATTTTATTTGAAAATGGTAGAGATTAAGGGATTCAAATAAGGGAGCCAAAAAAATTGGTCTTCTTTTTATCAAAAAAACATAACATAGAGTTTGTTTTTGCTCCCTCAAAATGTTAACCTTTTTTTAGTATTTTTAAAATTGCTTCAATAAGAAATTAGCTAACATGTAGTTTATGCCCATTTTTTTGATAAATTTTTCATGAATATATGATTTTTTTACTAATTTTCAAAGTGGACACATCCTAAAAAATAGAAATTTGGTCATGCTACCCCATAATTTTTTAAAACTAATCGAAAATATTTTTTATTTGAATGTGTAGAATGGAGTCTAGTTTATAAAAAAATAATTTATTTCAAATTTCAATGAGTTGTTAAAAAATAAATTAAAAAATACCAAACATTGGTTTTTAACAAAAAAACAGATACGTGCCAACAAACAAAATTAAAGATGAAAGCCTTAACATAGTAAAAATATGAAAATAAATACATTATTAAATAGTTAAGAGAGAGCTTAACATTACCCAATCGTTTGTTTTACTCGACCTTGAAACACATGCAAAGTTGATGGTTAGTACAAACAAGATTATGTTAAATTTTGTAGAATATGCAAAAAAATGTTTTTGGGTGTTAGAAAGGTAGTCCAAGCCTTTGGGTTGGAAATCCAAAGCAAATCCAAGCCAATGGCTTGGGGATTCCCAAAGTAAGACAAAAAGTGAGTGTGTTATCTCATGTTATTTGAATGCATTGACAAAATGCGAGCACGTTATAACGTGCTCACATTTTGATTTGCATTGAAATTTTGTTCTTTTTTTTTTCTTTCTTCTTATTATCTTTTAGGGAAACTATAATACATGAAATGAACATTTATATATGGACATTTACTTTCTTATACTTTAAGTTATATTTCATGCATATAGTTTTAAGATGTTTGAGAGTGGTTTCGAATCTCTAGGAGTTATAATTTGCAAATTCTAGTTTTTGGAAGATCTTATAATTTTTCAGACTTACTCAAATTTTAGTTATCAACATGTCAAATTTCAGTAATCAACAAGTTTTATCATTTCTCTCTCTATCTCACTCATTGTTTATCCCTTACACTCTAGACCTCTCTCTCCATCAACTCTCTCCTTGTCCTCCATCCATCCATCCATCTCTCCATCCACTCCACTCTCCCTCTCCCTCTTCTTCCATATCCACTCTCCCAATCCCTCCATCCATCCACACCCAATCTCCTCTCCTCTATCTCCACCTCTCCCTCCTCCCTCCCTCATTCCTATCACCTTCTCCTATCTCTCCTCTATGCTTATCATTCCTCTACGTAATCTTTTATCTCCTCTCAAATATCTACTCTTGTCCATCCATCCTATTTCCTTATCTCCTTCCCTCCATCCATTCCCTTCCTCCATTCCTCTTTTCCCTCCCTCTCTTTATCCATCCCTACCTCCATCCATCCATTTCCTCCTCCACCTCTCCTCATTCCCTCCTTCTCTCTGTCATTCTCCTTCCATCTCTGGTTATCTTCCATCTTCCTCATTCAATCCACTCCTGTGTGTTTGTCTTTGTTTTATATCTCATTACTTGTCTAGATCCTGCTATATTTCCTTAATCTTATATCAATCTCCTCTCCTCCTCTTTCCTCATTCCTCTCCCCATTCCTCTCCCTCTCTCCTCTATCTCACCATTCTCTCTCTGCCTTTATCACCCTCTCCTCTTCCTTCCTCCTCTCTCCCTCCTTCCGTCCTCTCTCCTTTATCTCCATTCCTATCCACCTCCATCCCCTCCCTCTCTCTCCCTCCATACCTCTCCTTCCATACCTCTCCCTCCCTTATCTACTCTCTCTCTCTCTCTCTCTCTCTCTCTCTCTCCATAACCATCTCTCTCTCTCACTCTCTCCTTCCCTCTCTACTCATTATCTATCATCTCCCTCTCTCTCCCTTCCTCCCTCCCTCCCCCCTCTTTCTCTCTTCCCCCTATGAGGGTTGAGGGTGTAAGGTTTAGTGTTTAAGGTATAGGGTATAGGGTTGAGGTTATAGGGTTAAGTGTATAGGGTATAGGGATTAGGGTTTAGGATATTGGGTATAAGGTTGAGGGTATAGGGACGAGGGATGAGGATTGAGGGTGTAGGGTTTAGGGTTAAGGTATAGGTTTGAGGGTTGAGGGTAGAGGGTTAAGTGTATAGAGTATAGGGATTAGATTTTAGGATATTGGGTATAGGGTTGAGGGATAATGTTTAGGGTTTAGGATATAAGGTTGAGGGTGTAGGGTATAGGGATGAGGGTTGAGGTGTAAGGTTTGTTGGTGTGAATATATGTCTTGTACATAGCTAATTCACTTACTAGGTAATTAGGGGACATATTCACATGTTAAGTTTACGTAGGATAAAATATTCCTTCTAGAAGTCTTAGTTGTCATGTCTAGACTTTATCTTAAATATTAGGTTGTTATGAGTTAGTTGTCACATATTATAAGATTAATACACTTGTCATGATCTTTTCTAATTCTATCTCTACACCTTGCCTTTATAAGCAAGGCATATCATGTACATTTATATATTCAATATATTCAACTTTCATTGTTGAAGCAAACTTTCTTTCCATTCTCTCTCTTGTGGAAGATATTTTGGTCTAGAAACTATTCTTGGGGGTGTTGGGAGTCACCATTAACTCCCACATGGTATCAGAGCTCTAGTGTTGCAGATTCCTTCCCAAATCTTCAAGGGTTTCATGTTGGCTTGAAGATTCTTCTAGGTGCATTTTAGGGTTTCAAGGACCTCACGGTTGAATCTAGGGTGTCGAACAAAGTTAGGTTTTCCTTTCGTTTTGTCAAATTTGGTTATGTTTTGACTGATCTATGAGGGTTTAGAAAAGTGTGAAGAGTAGTTGATCCAGGAGGTCATTGATTTTCTCGGAGCACTTTGGGCCCAGATTAGCATCACCATCATGTTCAAAAGGCCAATTAGATGAATTTTGACTGTAAATTCATCCATTCTCGGTGAATTTGTTTTTGAGGAAAAAAACATTTGCCTAGGAAGCTCGTACGACCCCCCAGGTCGACATATTTATTTGTAGAAAAAATATATATTTCAAAAAAAAAAAAATTTTGCAGTTTTATTATTTAATCGGGCAAAATATTTTGATTATTTGAGCAAATATTTGTAAAAATATTTGGGCCAAAGATTTTAATTTTTTCAGGGTTTTAAATATTCGATCGGCATATTCTCTGCATATTGTACTATGCTAGCGTATGGTACTTGTCATGTTGTCGAGTACCTATCATTAATTGTCACAAAGTTCTCAAATCTGCTATTGCTAGTACTATTTGCTTCTAAACCACAAATTTTCTTTACTCACCGACCGGTCAGTGCATGGTACAATCCACATTATTGCACCACAGGTTTCATTTATATCTACTTTTGTTATAAAGTTTGTTTTATATAATTTAAACTTTGTATTAAATTTGTGCTATAAAGTTTATGTTGGTGTTTTGTTTGGTGCTTGGTCGGCATGATAGTCCTCATGGTCTATTCTAAATTTTTTATTAAAAATAAATTGCCAATCATATTTTATGTATAAGCGCTTAGTGATTAGTGGGTGGCGCGGGTAACCCACCACCACCACCATTCACCTCGCTGTCGCTTGGGTAGCAGCATTTTAATTTTTCCTCCGCAACAGTCACGGTCATATGGCGGACTAACTTTAAGCGCCCAAGTGCCCAAATTTTGTGCCTAGTGTATGGATGTCCTCATTTTGCCCCCATATCCCCTAAACCAGCTTTTTTTCATTTTGGCATAACTTTCACATACAGTTTCCATTTTTTTCAAACAAAATATTGTCAAAAAGATGGTTCTCTGAGTTTTCCAATGGTGAAGTTATTTTTCATAAATTTTTCTATTTGGTGGTAGTTTTTTTTGTTTGAAGTCAAATCTTCATTTTTGGCTCCTGAGCTCATAACTTCTTGCCATAATCTTCGATTTTCACGATTCTTACGACGTTGGAAATGTATTGAGGAGCTCTATCCAACCATCCATGCACTTTTTCTTGTTTCTCTCTCAGGTATAATGTGAGGTCCTATGGCATGAGTTCCTAGACAACATCCGACACACAAAGCAAGCCCACTATCAATTAAAGTATGTGACCTTATTGATATATCTCTTCTTCTACTTCATGCAATAACTCTCGGTCTTTGCAAGAAAAATCTAGGACACCACCCTGCCAGTTGTGGCCCAAATTCAGGACCATATCAAGCACTTCCAAGATGTAACATCTTACACTTTAACCTACTGAGGGTTCTTCAAATACCTTCAACAAAAACTTCAAGCGAGAGATTGTATATCTTATGAGGTAGTCCACAAATACATAACGAACATCGTCTTCCTCATTGAAGACTACACCTTTATGAAATCCATTGAGCCTAAGAAATCCAGGATACTACACCTCCCATATGAGGTGATAGATGTAGAGATCCATTCCTATGCCTCCACACTCCTTAGTCTCCTGAAGGACCCATAAGCTAAAAAAATCACCACTTATTGGGAGTACATGGAAAATATGGAAAAAAATAAATTTGAAGAACACTTAAAAAATAATCAAGAGAACTTGTATGAGAAATGGGGTCTACCTAAGAAGGAGATAGAGGAAAAAAGTACATCTACTCCTTGAAGGTCTGAAAGGATCCATTTCAACACTCCTCCTATAGATCCCACACAAGGAAAAAGCAACAAACTATGAAAGAGAAGACTCACTACCACACCTCCCTGGATAGAGCAATTAGAAGAAGAAGCATCACAAGCTCTCCTACAAATAAGCATGAAGAAAAATAAAAAATGAAGGAAAGAGAAGGCACACAAGGAGGTCTCCCAACAAATAGTAGATATAGAAGAGGAAGAGCAAGTAACACCAAAAGACATCTCTCTCCCAAAGGACACACCCATCATAGGAGTTTAAGCGCTAGTAGATGAAGGCCATTTGTATAGTGGTCTATTCTAGAAGGAGCTCCTAGATATGAGCCTCCAAAAATATACCAATATGGTAATTTTGAATAAATTGATCACAAAAGGGCAATAATTAGGTATATGGTAGCATCCAACATATCGTTGGAGGACCTAATCAACCAATTTCTAGACTCCTTGGTCACCACACTCAAAAAGAGAAGGGATAAAGTAGCTAAAGAATAAGAAAGACTAAAAGACTTCGCCACTAGGGAACTAGCCCTTGTAATTACACCTCCACGTAAGAAAAATAATAAAAATATAGACCAAAGATATTTGATCTAAGAATAGGTTAGAAAAACTAATGATAGAGAAACCAAATATTACTCAAATGATCCAAACAAAAATTAAGGAGGCCACATGAAAATCCTATCAAAAGTTGCATGAGAATGAAGAAAAATATAAAGCAGCTTCTTCAAAGCAAGAACGGTCTTCTCATCCTCTGCAATCTGAAACACCTTCCTCCTTCACAAACTATTATATGAAGTTCATTAAGGACTTTTTAGCAAAACAAAAGCAACTCCAACTAGTGGAATCTCCATAGGTACTTCAACTTCCATTGGTTGAATCATATGTAGATATTGGGATCATCTCACCACTACATAAATTCTAACTAAAGGATATTATACATCAAACAACGAGAGGAAACATTGAAACACCATGTGGGGAAACCTGATCAGTTAGAGGATATGGTTAAGGATATCTAAAGAAACTTCTCACATCTCCAAGGGGACTCATCCCAACCCTTGGCCATACAATTGAAATTTTTGATAGACGGGGTGATCAAGGATACCCAACTACAAAAGAATACAATAAGAAAATACATTTGGGTAGAGCACTAGAAGGTCAAAACCGATGAGGAAAGGAAGAAATGTGATACCACACACTCTACCCTGGAATCCCAGATCAACACATTGAAGAATACTGAAGGGGATATCAATACCCTTTACCAGTTTTGTCTGTAATGGTCTATGATGATAGCTCCAATTAAGACCTAAATGAATTAGTTGGAAGTTCAGATACTTCAAAGAGAAACAATATATAATGCCCTGCAAGATACAAATGACCAATCCTAGGTGTAGATAGAAGAATTACATGCTCAATTTTAATGGTTACAAGATCAAAGGGATAAAATAACAAACATATTCCACCAATTGAGAGAAGTAGAAAGCCTAATATTAGCACACATCATGTGAATCCTCTAGGAAGCACAACAACTAGCACAAAAGATCTAAATTCCCCAAACACTTCCAGAGGAAGAGCAATTGCTACTCCAAATCCAAGTCTAGACCCAACAACCTCATTTCGCCAAAACACAGTGGGTGAACATTTTTGCTAAACTTGAAGAGATATACAAGGATATTATTCCCACGAGGTAGAGTTGACTTGAGGACAAGTCAACATTTTGTAAGGGGGGGTGATGTTGGCAGGAAAGAGCAAAAACTCAAACACTTCCAAGTAAATCCTACCACATCTTGTTGCAAAGAGTTTGTGGACCATAAGATTCAAAAGATACCATCTAGGATAGGGGTAGGATAGATGGGTCATGTCCCATCCCATAGATATATGTATAGGAAAATATATGAATAGTAGAGTAAGAAGAAGTGGATGTATTGATATATATGTATAAGATCATATGTAAAAGTTATATGTATGAGAGAATATATGTAAGAAGAGAAGAGAAGAGAAGAGATACAAAGTATAAGGGAAGATATATGATAAATGTATATATGATGTAAAACGAGATACAAAGAGATATGAATATACTCACTTAAAGATAACTAATATAATATTACCAAAATTCTATCTACATTGTGTTATCTAACATTATGTTATATAGACTTAAGTAATCAATCTTTTGTTTGAATCAAACCATTAATCACTTTATATGATTAAGTTCGAGGTATAAACTACAACACTCAGAAAGTACTTGGGGCTCAGAACTCTGGTTTGTGTTTCCCTAGTTTTCTTGCCAATTGATAGGAGGTCAAATCATTTTTGATCTTGGATGTTACAACCACTAGTTTGTTGTTGAAAATCCAAAGTACAATAGTAGATTAGGAGTTTTCAAAGCAAAATATCAAGTTAAAAACTTGTATATGTAGTTCCAAGTGAAAATTCTACAATTGGCTAGTTCAAACAAGAAATCCCACTTTAGGTTTAGTTGGTCAATAAAACTCAGCAACTAGGACATGGTGACATCATATTCTTGCTAAAGTTAGCTAATTTCATCAGTGGAAATCTTAATCTAAACTAGTTGTTAACTTGTTAATATTTGGTGCACTTGATTTTACCTGCGAGGTTTATACGGCCATGAGGGACCCACAAACTACTGATGGATACAAAATTCCCAAAGAAGCAAATAGATAAGGAATTATTGCAAGCTAGATGACCTCAAATTTCCCAAAATATGGAATTATCCATGGATACCAATTTATACAAGGAAACCCATCAGAACCGGTCAAATACATCTTAACTTATTGAAATAGATGGTTCAATAAAAAATGTTTGCAACACTTGAAGCAGACCAAACATCTGCAAAGGTAAGTTTAGTAGCAACCCAAAAACCCACAAAGCCATAACTTAGCCAACTTTTGTCCACTCTTCACCAATTTGAACATGCAAACACCCATTAAACCTTCTACAAGATGAAATCATTAGTGTGCAAATTATTTCTAAAAATCCTCTTGAAGCAACTAACCAAACTAACACTACCAATAACCTAAAGCAACTTAATTGAAAGGAAATATTTTTGACTAATGTAGGATTGTTTGTGGACCTGGATGCTCTTGCATCAAAGTCCAAAATATGTGTACGTCCTTGAACATGTATGGGATCTCCTTTTGGGGTATGATAGTTTAACTACACACTTTATCCTAAATATTTATTCTAGTATACAACAAAATATGGCATAACATACAATACCATTCGAAGTAACCTAAGTCATATCATCTACTTTGAAGGATACTAGCTCACTATGAATTCCCTCAACAATGAAAGATGCATAGTCAAAGTCTCTACTAAGATCTTTATGTTGAATGCCAACTACCATAATCATCAAATGAATTGGAATTTGAGGCTTAAAATTTATGCTCAATACTTGACACAAAGCATAGTAATTTTTTTATGAAATAATCCTCAAATGTAATCATTGAAAGGCCCCAACTTGCTTTTTTCTATTGGTGTTAGTTTACGAGAACTCTTCCTTTTGCTATATGACAACCATTGAACTTTGTAAGATAATCTTCAAAGTTACCCCAAGATTGAGGTTGAAAACCTCCCTAATTAATCCTTTATTCATCACTAACATTGGAGCAACATTGAAATTATATTCTAGTGTTGGCATCATATCCATTGCAAATAGCACGAATCAATTCCACATTCACAAAGGTATTTGGTACTATTGATTCCCCACATCATATCACTAGACATTTGAAATTGGGTGCTCTACCACATTACGATTATAACAAAAGTTGAATAATTCCCCCCTCGAGGTTGGGATTATTGCATCTCTGACATACTCAACATGGTCAAAAATACTTTTTGACAAAATGTGATTACCCTATGTATTATTTGATCTCTTTGAAGAACTAGGGAGCTGACTCAAAAGATCTTGCTTTAAACCCCCTTTTTTCCCTACTACTCTGAGAGGTGCTTTGACTCATCTTGTAACATGCCCATTATTCTACCTAGTAATTTTACTATGTTTTACCCACAAGTGAGTAGTTTATGCATCTAACATGAAGAGAAATAAAATTTTCTTTTCTTTTTAATAACAAATGCACCATTTGAAACATATCCTTTTCAAACTTTTCCATTGCATAATCACATAATCATTTCAATAATATAAGTGTGATTTCACTTTACATAAATATATTCAAGATAACATTTCACATTTAAAATTTCCATATATATGGACACATGATTACATACATAGCTTCAACAAGCTTACATGAACTAGAAAAACAAATGATCCAGAATGTCCTCCCAAATCTTGGTCGTCAATTGCATGAGGAGAAGCATCATTCAAGCGCTTTTCTACCTGTATACCTTGATATTTTATGCTACTCTAAATGTGTGAATCTAACTAAGAAACATGAAAGACAAAACACCAAGGACACCTCAAGATTAGCCAAAAGAGAGTTAGAATAAGAAAGGAAATAGATAAACAAAATAGGACAATATCACCTTCCTTGTTGTTGGTTGCTCCTTGATTAGCCTTTGATTTGAATAGCTTGTGTGCTCCTTAGATGGTAGATTGAATGACTAAAATGCAAGATTCTATAGGCAAGATGACTAGCAAAGATGATTAGTTGATTGCAAATGCTTGAGGATTCAAATGGACAGCATGTAGGTATGGAAGTGAAAAGTGTTGCAAAATAACAGCATAAGGGTGCTCAAATCTAAAGTGTTGTGGAGAAGGAAATTTAGCAGCATGAGGTTGCTCAAATGAAGAAGTGTTGTGGAAATGCCCTTGAGGAGGGGGTATTTATAAGAGAATTTGAATTCTCTAGAGAATTCAAGGGTCAAGATTGCTCCAACAAGGCCAAGATGAAGGGCTATGGTGGGTTGAGAACCCACAAGCCCTCACATCTTGACATGTGGAGGGTGAATGGACAAGAGGGATATGAGATGGAGATGAGTTGTCAAGAAGGTACATGAGGTGGGAAAAGGACATGCATGGGGGATGAGAGGAATCTTGGGTGAATAAAAAGTGAATTTTAAATTCACAATGATTGGAAAGAATCTAGGGGTAAAGGTGGGCTCAAAAGGTGGGACTTGGTCACATGTGAGAAAGGTGTGACAAAGTCAGTTGTTCCCACATGTGGTGATTGTGACAAGGTCAGGACACAGAAGCCTTGGAAGGATGGAGATGTAATTAAAATTCACATATAAAGGAAGGAATCTAGGACAAATATAAAAGAAATTAAAAATTCCCTTGGAGAATGAGATGGAAACGAGTAATTTATAATTAGAGGAATAGTGGGGCTAGTGGGATTAGAAGCCAACTTGCAAAAGTTGGAGGGATGTGACACATCCTAATCAAAGACTATGCATGTGCACATCCCTAATGAATAAATTAGGAGATGGATTAGGATTAGATGAAAATGACATGTGAGGAATTAAATAAATGTAGTATTTATTTAATTTATTTGATGAAAAGAGGATTACGGAGGGTAAGGTATTTAATTATTAATTAAATACCTTAGGGATTTGGCAGAATTAAAGATATTAATTAAATAGCTAGTAGTAATATTATTTAATTAACTGAGCTAAGAAGGGATGTTTAGGCGAAGTGATAAATTAAGTGTCAAATTTGGATGTCTACATTTTGCCCTCTTTGAGATGGTGTTACGAAGTAACATCATTTCAAAGAATATTAAAACATAGAACTTAGAAGATGGTTAGATTGGAAAAGATGCCCCAGTCATTCAAAGAAGTGACTAGGAAGGAAGATGAAAATGATGGAAATTAGGGATGAAGGATGCCCCCTCGAGAGGACATGCGGGTTGAAGAGAACACGTGTGTGCTCTCGAAATAGATGATGTGATGCAAGGGGAGATGAGGAAGATGATGCAAGGTGATGGGGAAGAGAGTAAGTGATATGGAAATGGGTGAAGCACAAATGGATTCGAGGATAAAAGGTGATGCTGCCCCAGTCAAGGTACAAGCCAAAATGGGTTGATGATGGATGGAGGGTTGTCAATGAGGGAATTAAAGAGCCCAAAACAACACGAGGATAGGGAAGGATACATACCACTGAGTGGTATTGATGAGGGAAGGATACATCCCAAAACACCACAAAAGGATAGGGAGGAATACCTCCCGATGATGATGAAAGTGTTGTTGATGAGGGAAGGATACATCCCAAAACAACACTGAAGGGATAGGGAATGATAATAATGGATGATCAAGGCTTGTAACAAGACGAAGGATATGATTAGATGATTCAGGCTAAATGGAATGGGTGGAGACTGGATAGAGATAAGGATGAAGGATGAATGATGGATGGATGGGGGGATACATGCAAGACGATAGAATGGAGAATGAGATGCAATTCTAAATACAATTTATCATCTTTGGAGCACTGGTTTTTGCTATAGCATCAAACACAAGACACCAGGGTATGAAGAACCAAGGCGTAATTGTGTCTAATGCATCAAATAAACATAACAGACAAGAAGGCTATCCCAACACCCCAAGGTCAGAAAGATCTTGGTCGGGCCAGGTATTGAGATAACCACAAGCACAAAAGGATGCCCCAACATAACACAATACCTCAGGGATCTTGGTGGGTACTACGTGGGACAACCAAGAAGACATAAATAGACATAAAAAGATCAAGATATGTCCCTATGTTGACCAATCAAAACACACCATAATATGATGGATTATGGCGGGCTTGACAAGTGATGATAGGGAGCTCAAATGATAAACAAAAGCCAAAAGCATCAAAAGATCACAATCAATTTCAAACGTCCATTGCCATAGGATCAAGGAGATGGATGGGATTGATGAGGTCTGTTAGGAAGGATGCATCCTGTTGAGACCAAAGATGATGGATACGAAACTAAAAGATCGTTGTGACGCAGGATGTTCAAAAATTGATTGGATTTCATGATACAAGTGGATCTCATTTGTTAAGAATCAGCTAGATAAGGGCATAGCTTGATGGCACGACACAAGGAAGACAAGACATGGGACTGACAAAACCTAAAGACTTAGGGGCTCAGGGGCCGATCAAAGATTAGCCTTGCCTACGTGAAAGCGCAGAGCCCTCGTAGTTCAGTGAAAGGTGGACGATTGACCATGATGGAGATTTTGATGGATGGTAAAGACGGGACAGACAATAGGAATAAGAGTTGAAGACTGATAATGGAACCTCGGGGGCGGATCAAATGATCGACCTTGCCTACGTGAAAGCGCAGGGGCCACGTAGTTCGACTAAAGACCGACAACAAATGATGGATGTAAGAGGATGAGATGACCCTAGATAAGGGGATAAAATGATTGGACCGACACGATGGGACAAGATAGATGAATGATGAAGTGATAAGATAGATGATGTTGGACGATAGTGACTATAGAAAGCTCAGGGATGGGATAGTTAGCCAAATCATCAAAGATGAAGTGGGCAAATGACATGCCATATAGATGAATGGTGAAATGATGAATGATGAGATAGAAAAGATGTGCAAAAGAAGCAAAAGTGATGACGATAAGATGGATGACAGTGGATTGCA
>VDFB02086081.1:321216683-321271052 GCA_007258455.2 Sequoia sempervirens
GAAACATGAAAGACAAAACACCAAGGACACCTCAAGATTAGCCGAAAGAGAGTTAGAATAAGAAAGGAAATAGATAAACAAAATAGGACAATATCACCTTCCTTGTTGTTGGTTGCTCCTTGATTAGCCTTCGATTTGAATAGCTTGTGTGCTCCTTAGCTGGTAGATTGAATGACTAAAATGCAAGATTCTATAGGCAAGATGACTAGCAAAGATGATTAGTTGATTGCAAATGCTTGAGGATTCAAATGGACAGCATGTAGGTATGGAAGTGAAAAGTGTTGTGGAGAAGGAAATTTAGCAGCATGAGGTTGCTCAAATGAAGAAGTGTTGTGGAAATGCCCTTGAGGAGGGGGTATTTATAGGAGAATTTGAATTCTCTAGAGAATTCAAGGGTCAAGATTGCTCCAACAAGGCCAAGATGAAGGGCTATGGTGGGTTGAGAACCCACAAGCCCTCACATCTTGACATGTGGAGGGTGAAATGGACAAGAGGATATAAGGTGGAGATGAGTTGTCAAAAAGGTACATGAGGTGGAAAAAAGGACATGCACCTTGGGGGATGAGAGGAATCTTGGGTGAATAAAAGTGAATTTTAAATTCACAATGATTGGAAGAATCTAGAGGGTAAAAGGTGGGCTCCAAAAAGGTGGGATTTGGTCACATGTGGTGATTGTGACAAGTCCAAGGTTGGTGCTTGTGTGGTGATTGTGACAAGTCAAGGTTCTGAAACTGGAAAGGATGGAATAATGAATTAAAATTCACATATAAGGAGGAATAAGGACAAATAAAAATTCACATATAAAGGAGGGGAATCTAGGACAAATAAAAAGGAATTAAAAATTCCTTGGAGAATGATTAGGCTTAATTAATTTATAATTAGAGGATAATTAGGGGCTAATTAGGATTAAAAGCCAACTTGCAAAAGTTGGAGGATGTGACACATCCTAATCAAGGATTAGGCATGTGCACATCCTTAATGAAAAGATTAAGAAATGGATTAGGATTAGATGAAAATGACATGTGAGGAATTAAATAAATGTAGTATTTATTTAATTTATTTGATGAAAAGAGGATTAAGGAGGGTAAGGTATTTAATTATTAATTAAATACCTTAGGGATTTGGCAGAATTAAATATATTAATTAAATAATAGTAATATTATTTAATTAACTAGGCTAAGAGGATGTTTAGACGAAAAGTGATAAATTAAGTGTCCAAATTTGGATGTCTACACTACCAACCATGGATTTACTGTAGTCCCTCACATATCTACCAAACTTGGTAAGATGGCCCTCCCTTCGACGAAGAGATTGGTTTGGTAACCTCATATTTCAAATATCCTTTCTTGAGCATAGTGATGTGTCCTACATATCTAGAGGTACTATAATGTCTACTTCTACATGTATGATTTTCCTAGCCTAGAATGTAAATTGGATCACAATGAATTGACAATGTAGATAGTGGCTACCTACACTACTTTGGCCAAAGATTCATCACCTAGTTACTTCAAGTGAGGTCATCTATTCACCACAATATTAATATATTTATTGTGGTGAATATAATATACACATACATATACACTTAGATCTCAGACTACTCGAACTCAATGGCTATCAACATAGGGAAGGAATGAACGGGAGAAGCGGTAGGGGAAATGATGCTTGTATCAAAGACCCAAAACATGAAGGAGGGAGCTGAAACCAATCATAAGGGAAGTATGGACTATCTGGAGGAATTAAAGAATATAATGAGGGAAATAGAGTTGTTGGAGAAAGACATCAATGATAACATTGAGGCCATTTTTGGAAAAGAAATTAATGATGATGCCACGAGCTCTGACCGGGGGAATGTTGTAGATGTGGCGAAGATGCCTACTGGAATGGAACATGGCCTATGGTGGGAATCAGAGGTAGTGAATATGAGGGAAGACATAAATGAGAGATTCTTGAAGCTAATCATGGAAGATGGAGTGGGAAAACATAACCAAGCAATTCAAAATAGGTATTCCCTTCAGACAATATAGAGGATGATACAAAAAATGTGCTTAATGGGGAAACTCTTCGATTGGATCAACAGTTGATGGTAGAGGCTATAGTGGAGTCTGGAGAAGAATAAGAGGATGTTTCCCCCAAAGGAAAATTAAGGATAAATAAACTTTCAGCCACAAAACCATGCCAAACTATGGGAAAGGAAGGACTAGAGGGAGGAAATAATTGCAGGAGTTGAGATCTTTGGATGGAGATGCGGAGGGACAAAAAAAGCTCACCACATTGTTGAAAATAGGGAATGGAACCCCCCTTCCTAGTTCGCCATGAGGATCCTATTGTGGAATGTTAGGGGCTTAAATGCCCCTAACAAACAACACCTGGTCAAAAGAAGGCTTGTTTTGATCAAGGCAGATATTGTCTTAGTACAAGAAAAAAAAACTAGGCAAAGAAGACTTGGAGGCACTTAAAAAGAATATTGTAGAATGGAATGGTGAAGGTGTCCATGCAAGCAGAGCCTCAAGAGGCATTGTAGTTTTTTGGAAATCGAGTTCAGTACTGGTGGAAATACTCGTAGAAAAACCATTTTGGCAGGGCTGCTAGGTGAGCAGCATTCACTCCCAACTTAAATTTGGACTCATCAATGTGTATGGGCCCAACTCCTGTTCGAGAAAGTAAAGTCTATGGAAAAAAATTAAAGCTTTTTTCATGGCAATGCAAGGGAAAAACCTCATTTTATCTGAAGATTTCAATGTAGTACTAGAAGACAAGGATAAGTTCAGAGGAATTCAAAGGGAGAACCAATACCAAAGAGAATTTAGAGAATGGATCATAAGAAACCAATTGCTAAACATAAATTTTATAAATGGTGTATACACATGGACAAACAAGAGAGTAGGCCTTGGTATGATTGTTGAGAAATTGGATAGGTTTTTATTCTAGGGGGTATGGATAGTTTCCCATACACATTCAAAGCCACCATTTCTCCTAGCGCAAGTTCAAATCATCTCCCAATTCAGCTAGATATCCAAGAGGATTGAAGCCCCTCTTGTTGCCCTTTTAAATTTGAGAATATGTGGATAAAAGACCCAAGCTTTCTGAGCCTAGTATAAGAATGGTGGTCAAGGTTCCAAGTAACAAGATCTAAGATGTTCTATTTGATAACAAAATTGAAGTGGCTGAAACAAAAGATAAAGGAATGGAATTGGAGTTGTTTCAAAAATATCTTTGAAACAAAGGAAAGTATAGAGGTGGATCTTCAAGGTGTTGAAGAGGATATAATGTAGAATGACATGGACGTGCAAAGATACCTCAAAGAAAAAGATTTTCTAGGGAAATATGAAGACATTTCGGCCAAAGAATAGATCTTTTGGAAATCGAAGTCAAGAGAGGTTTGGCTGAAAGAAGGGGATAAAAATACAAAATTCTTTCACAACAGTACAAGGCAGAGAAGAAGCATGAATATAATATCGAGCATAAGGTGATTGGATGGATCGATAGTGGAGGGCCCAAAAGAAATAGTTGAAGAAGTGGTGAGATTCTTCAATGATCTGTTAAACAACACGGTTGGTTCAAATCTACGCTACCAGCAAGAAATTTTGGGAAGTATTCCAAAGTTAGTTATAGAGGATCAAAACAAGATTCTCAATGAAAAATTCTCCAAGGAAGAAATAAAGGCAGCCCTCTTCCAGCTGCATCCGGATAAAGCCCTTAGTCTGGATGGTTTATCGACTGACTTCTTTCAAAAGTTTTGGGGAATGGTTGGTGACGAGCTAGTAGATGCGATAGAAGCCTCGTGGAACTCAGACAACCTTCTCAAGGAAATCAATAACACATTCATATCTCTAGTTCCCAAGAAAGAAGTCACAAATACACTAGATGATTATAGACCAATTTCCTTGTGCAACACAATATACAAGGTTATGACAAAGGCCATGGAAAATAGACTAAAGCTTATCCTCCCATTGGTGATTGTTAAGGACCAAACATGCTTTATACCTGGGAGGGAAATCATGGATGGAATCATCATCGCCCAATAGGAAATTCACTCAGTTCAACAAAATAAACAAGCTAGTATGATAATCAAACCAAGAATATAAAGAAAGCCTATGACATGGTAGACTAGAGATTTTTAATCAAAGTCCTTGAGGCCTTTAGGTTCAACAAGAGATGGATAAATTGAATTTTCAACTGCATCTCAATGCCCAGGTTTTTGGTCTTGGTAAATGGAACTCTAGAGGGTTTCTTTGAGGTATAAAGGGGGCCAAGGCAGGGGGATCCAATTTCCCCCTTTCTATACATTTTGATGGCAAAATCCCTCGACAAAACAATAGCCCTTGGCATTAACTCCTCTTAAATGGAAGGAATAATTGTCACAAGTAACATTCAAGCAATATCCCATCAAAAATTTGTTGATGACACAACATTAATGGGAGCCACCAAGAGAAATGAGGTGTTATACCTGAACTCGATCCTCATAAAGTATTCCAAGGCTTTAGGACAAACAGTAAATGAAAGAAAATCAGAATTTTTTTCTTCAATACATCAATGCAAAAGGAATAGGAAATATTAAGGGTGCTAGGCTTTAAAAAGGGAGACCTTTGGCAAAGGGAGTAAGGTCGACTAGCCTTTGGGATCCACTCAATACCAAAATAGGGGCGAAATTGAATTCATGGAAAGCAAGATGGCTGACTTGGGAAGGCAGGATAACATTGATAAAATCTGTGCTATCAACTCTTCCAATCTATTTGATGTCAGTATTATGCATCGCAAGCGATTTTTCCTCCAAATTGGTAAAGATTTATAGGCAATTTTTCTGGCAGGGTAACGATGAGAAAAGGAAAGTTGCCACGATTGCTTGAGAGAAGTTGTGTAGAACCAAAGATGATGAAGGGTTGGGCTTCAAACACCTGGACTTGCAAAACAAAGCACGTGGGGCAAAACTTGTATGGCGTATGCATTGTGAGCCACAAAGAAAATGGGCAATGATCCTGCACCACAAGTACTTAAATGATGACAACAATGGTAGCATACTTACAACCGCCAACCCCCCAACTAGATCCCAAATATGGAACTTCACGCAAAAGTGCATTCTAGTCATCTATGATTATCTCTCATGGGATGTGAAGGATGGAAATGAGGCGTTATTTTGGGAGGATTCTTGGGCTGGCCTACCAAGTTTAGATAGCATGATAGAAGCAAGGGAGGCTAAGCAGGTTCTAAAAAGCATCCAGGGAGACAAAGTAAAAGACTACATAGTACCAAATGAGGATAATACAGTGCTAGGTTGGAAGTGGAGGGACTTCTCTGACTTGAACTTACCCCCAGAGAAGTGCAACAATTGAGTGACGCCTTATAGAACAGAGTTTTGACCTCACGAGATGGCAATGATACTTTGATCTGGGCAGGGTCCAAAACAGGAAGCTACAATGCCAGGGATGGATACAAGATCTTGTATAATGAAAGAGGAAGGATTATAGATAGATTGCCCACCCACCTATGTTGGAGTAATCTTTTCCTCCCCAAGGCGAGGACGTTTGTATGGGCATCAATGCAAGACAAAATATTGACAGTTGAAAGGTTTTTCCGTCTAGGATTCCATGGACCATCTAGATGTGTGTTGTGTGAACATGTCAAAGAATCTACAAATCATCTTCTCTTGGGTTGCCTGTATGCACAAGAGTGTTGGAAGTGGTTGTGTGCTAGGTTGGGGTGGGCCTACGCTATGCCAGATGATTTGCTCAGTTGGTTCCGATCATGGCCTCTGTTAAAAAGGATGTCGATATTTAGGGATCTCTAGACAGTGAGCCCATCAATAGTGGTTTGGGAATTATGGAGGGAGAGAAATAGGTGGTTGTTTCAAGATAAGAGAATGTGCCTGAATTCCATCATCAACAAGATTGAGGTTGTCATAATAAAAACTTTAAATGCTAAACTAGACCAGAAAGTGGCAAAGGAAAAAATCTTTTCAGAGTGGGATGTGAAACTGTGTGCAGCTTAGCCCTCTCTTCGGGTTCTGACTTGGGTTGGGAGTGGTGGAATTAGGACTAAGCAAGCTCAATCCTCAGTAGTTTGGGCCCCCCCTCCATAGGGGCAATTCAAATTAAATTTCAATGGGGTATCTAAAGGGAATTTGGGTCCATAAGGGGCTGGCTGCATTATCAGGGACTAGCAAGGAAACACAATCTCATCCTCAGCTAAGAGGCTGCCAAAAAGAACAAACAACAAAGTAGAATTATTAGTTGTCATTCATGGAATGAAGTTATGCAAAAAGTTAGGACTGGCCAAGATTGCAATTGAAGGAGACTCTGCCTTGGTTATCAATGCTATAAGAAGTGGCAATACCCCAAATTGGAAACTTCGAGCTCTTCTCGCCAAGGTAGTGGAGATAATGCAAACACTTGAGAAGTGCACCATAAATCACATATACAAAGAAGGTAACAAGGAGGAAGATGCTTTGTCCAATAAGGGAGTAAATGGTAAATAAGGGTCTTGCCCATGTGCCAAAAAGGGGTAATTGTCTGAGCCATACATGGCTAGATTAAGCATATGGGAATCCCCACTAAAAATGATGACAACGACCAATACATCACTTTGGCTGTCATGGCAATCCACTCATATACCTGCAACATTTTCCAAGAAGAGGAGAGGAGACAAATCTAACATAGGGCGTACGTCCTCAGTTATTTAAGCAATGAGGAGATCAATTGCATGAGGAAGTTGTGAAGAATTGGACACGATCATTCAGTGCCATCTAACTCGGCCAATGAAAAAATCCTGAGCAAGATTAGTTGATTTTGGTATGCATGGAAATGACATGGGAGGAGAGTTGGAAGGGACGACTAATGATGCGAGGCAAAGATCAGACACCTCTTTAAGCAAACATCTGGAGTAAATGAGTACTGTCACACAAAGGAATTTATAACCACCTCCAATGAGTTGTATCCAAGTGACTAATTGTGGAGGTAGATGTAGAGGCAATTAATATTGCAAGGCTGGCGATTTCGAAACACTCAATGGTTTGAGCCTATTTCTACTAAAGAGCAAATAGTCAAACTTAATGAAGATGGAAACCTCGATTCGAATGCATTTCTCCAAGAAACAATCAACCTTTATAGGCTTCGTTACTAATCAAAGGCTCAAGCAAATATGCCTTAATAAGGAGATATTGTTTCTCGAAGCTGTGAGGATGGTGATAGGGAAAAAGTTTTGCTTCTTAGGAAATCAAACGAGGGAAAATTCTGACATATCCTCGCGCTTCCTAGCCTCACTGTTGGATTTGAATCTACCAAAACTTCAATGTTTGTTGCTACTACAGATGGTATTCAAAGTTGCAATCTTGCTAGGTTATGTGGACGTGGTGGCGGTGGCTCAGTTGGGTGTTGGAATCCACCTTCCGGATGATATCTACAATTTTTTTTTGTAGGGCGTCAAGGTGGAATGGCACCCCTTCATCCTCAACATGGACGTAGAAGGTACCACAAACATTGGGAAACCATAGGCTACAATTTCCTTTGTAGAAGATTGAGCTTGAATGAAGTTGATGGTATCCAATGGTGTCGCAAATTTGTTGAGCTTGTGGAATCGACTAGATTCTACGATGAAGGGGATTGAAGATTGGGGATGGTGGAATGGAACCATTTTGTTTTATGCAGGTCGAGCGCCAATGAAGGTATCAATGGGTTGATGAAATAGATTGTATCTATAAATTTTGGTTTTTTGAATTTTTGTATCCCTTATAGGAAGAGCAGAACTTGCATACTGGACTCTGCCCATGAATTTTTGTGGGCTGAAACGATGTACAAATTTTCATTTTCAATCTAATCTATGCAACTTCAGCTATGTTTACAGATCAATATATATATATTATATACATAATATTCTTTTAATATCTTTATAAAAATACTCATACTCTCATATCCATCAATTGACATATATACACGAAGTGTATATATATACATATGTGTGTGTGTGTCACCTTAGTCCAATCGATATTCCCATGCATATGGGTAATCCGTCCATGAGCATGCATAAGTACATCTACCTATGTATACTCATGTACATAATCACTCACATGTATGATTTTATCGTAAACACGTACATATATACATATATATATATCATTGACATAATAATAAACACATAAGGAAGGACTTCCACACAACATCAAGACTTAATCACATTTTTCAATCCAAACATTTGTAAAACAAGATCGCAAACCAATATAGCCAATCACAACCAAATTGAAGATCACTTACCATTAACCTAAAGTGACTCGACTCAACTAAGACCAACTAGGGTGTGAGTGTGTGAATGCTCAGTAAGGTTGAATTAAAGGTTACCAGGCCAAGTTCTTCTCCTAAGTGACACTTCCCCTCTCTTCCAGAGGTTTGAACCTGTTCCTACATCCAACTTAGTACATCATAACAGTAGTTAGTTGAATCAATACATTCATATGCATCACATATATTTCATATACATAATCATTATAAAACATTAAATTGAACCAAACATTCATTCATCATATTTCCACCAGGATTCATATATAAAACACATTCACATATATCAAAGCAATTTATGAAACAAGGTAATAGCAAGTAGGTAATAGCACATGGGGTGTAACACATTTTAAGATATGATATTCTAAATTATAGTGGGGTTTTTGAAATGATGGATAGATAATTCGATCATAATTACTTAAATGAACTAATGCCTTCAAAGCTCCAAACCCTAATACTCAAAGAATAATAATAAACACATAAAGGGAAAGATTAATAAATCCCTTTTACTAGTACAGTTGAGTTTGAATTTGTAGTAGGGAATTAACACAACAAGTCACATACTTCATAATTCTCTTTTTATATTCTTTCTCATAATCAAGAAATAATTCTTTAAACATCAATAAAATCTCTAGAAGAATAAAGTATTTTTGTCACTTGTATCATTAATTTTTTATACAAGCAAAATCGTATGGCACCACAAACCATTTACTTCTTTGAATGTAGATTGTTTATCTTTTACAAGAATAAATTCTACAACCAATCCACATTCCTTTCCTCAACACATAATATTTTCAAAATATTCTTGTCAAGTTGTGTTGTGAAGACAGTGTGCTCTACAATCATATGGTGACACTTGTCAAGTTTTTTACACTCTTCTCCATTCACTTATGACCAAATTAGGGCCCAACAAAAGAATGTGATGTCACACAGGCCAAGTCGCTATAGAGAACATGCATGAACACAACACATATTTGCAACCTTGGGTATGAAATGTTAAGATAAACTTACATTTCCAAGGACTTGTGTGTTGTAATAAGAAGGTTCCACACATACCAACCAATATCGTGAATATGAATAAAATAATTCCATAAGGATTAGCACAAAATTGGAAAGCGAGCTCAATCATGAAATTTTGTTGTAAAGGAACAATTAATTGCAATGAGAAATTTCCACTTGTCACGATATCATACAACACTTGACCCACCTTCACTTCCATAAAATGCATCTTGTGTTAGTGTAGGTTTTTATTTTCCTAGTGAGCTCATTTATTTTCCCTTAGTCCTAGGTTTTTACTACACATTTATTAAGCTTTACTAGGTTAATAAAGTGAGTTTAATTAATTAATAACTAGGAGATAAGGAGATAAGGTGTTGAGGTTTCACTATCCTAAAAGGATGGGACATTTACTATTTCTAGACCACTTGGTTGTCATTCCCTATTGGTTGTATTTGCCACCTCCATCCTCTCCTTAGTTCTATATAAACTCACTACCTAACTTTTACATATTCATATTTATTGCTGCATTCTTTGGTATACATGTAAATTGATGCATGCAATCATTATTCTACAAATTTTCTTTGATATCTTAATGCAATTTTGTCATCTTGACATTTGCACATCTCTTAGAATTTTGGGTCTATAATTGTGTTTTATTTACAATTTTATAGCTTATCTCTCTCGTAGAAAGACCTTGGTTATGTATCTGTTTCAAATTTCTAACATGGTATAAGAGCTTTGGTTTTGAGAATTTTGAGTACTTGGATTCCTAATTAAGAGATTAGATTTTTTTGTATGATCTTGTAAATTCTCGTATGCTTTTCTCTTGTGTTTTATATGATCTAAAGAACCATGGAGGAGATATGAAGATTTGTTAATCCTATATGTTCATGTGTGTTTTTGGTGAGATATGGTGATTGTAACTATTTTTTGCTATAGTGGTAGTATTTTCTACTATTTCATTACATTTAGGAGATTTAAAAAAGTTAGATTTGACTTTTATTTCACTCAATGTGGCCACTATATGACACAATAACAAACAAAGTTTTGAAGCTCAAATTTGATAAACAACTTTTTATTAGAGCATTTTTTACCCAAATGGACCCTGCCATTATGCTCAACAGGATGAGTAGACAAATTTTGATATTAAATTTTCCTATATTTGATGTTGGGAATAAAAGAGGTAATTTTTTTTACTTGATTGGTCATATGACCCCCCCAATCACAGTTCATACAATCATATTTTGTTAAAGTTTTTTTTTAAATAATATTTCAAGCATTAAGCATTGCTTAAGTGCCTAGTGCTCAACACAAAGCCCAATTTCTAGAGCTTAAAGCACTATGCCTAGGCACCAAGCACCCACGACTTAAAGTTGCCTGCAGGGTTTAAACCGTCATTGGTCAACTATAAACTACAACCAAAGGTATCAAAACTGTGACTATAAAATTTAATTGCTAGTAGTTAAAATGCAAAACAATGATTGATTTTCTCAACATCCACTTGAAGCTCCGCTAGTCCTCCACCCAACGGCCACTACTACCGTTGATGCCACTTGAGGGATGCCAAGGCCCTCATATAAGTCAAATTGGGCCTTTTTTTCAAATTTGCATAATTTTTTCCACAAGTGACATATTTTGGCAAACAAATAGTTGATGAAAAGTTGGGGATGAATGCTTTTCATCCATAGAAGTTTTGAAAATAAAATTTTCACTTGTTTCTTTTTCTTCAACAAGCCATAACTTTCACCTCGAAGCTTTGTTTTTTGAAAACAAATAGGTGTTGGAAAGGTATTGAAGAGAACCACATATGATCCGGTGGACATTTTTTAGTGAAATTGAAGTGTCTTATTTTTCTCTAGAATCAGCACCATCAGGAAGAGCTTGGCGTCCTGATTCCAACGCAACTCGAACGGAGTGAAAAGGAGTCTGTTTGCACGAGTTATGGCCAGTCAAACCTTGGGTCAAACTGGGATCAGAGGGCGTCCACGAAGCAAAAAAAATTATTGTTTCATAAATCAACGGAAGCAGTGTCAAGTCGAAGAGCTTGTCGAGACGATTCCGACGGCGTTCGTTTCGTCGAAATTCGACATCGGAGGCTCAAGATACAGCTGGTCAAAGTTTCAGGTTTGACTTGTGGACTGAAGGTACAGTGATGACGTCATCATCCGTACAGATGATGTCAGCATGTGGTACGGAATCTGATGTGGACAAATTAAAGTCTGACATGTGGCATTTGTACGGACCAATCACAGAGTGACACGTGGCAGTCCGTATGCCTAGTCAGCATGCCACATCATCACTCAGTACTCAGTCAGCATCCACGTGGCGGCATTGTCATCGGTCCAGTTGGCAGTGATATGTCTTTGTCGGCGAATGAGCACTTGGCACGTGGCACATAGCAAGTCCAGTCAGCAGTGCGTAGTACAGTCGGCAGTCCACTCATCATCCACGTCATCGGCCACGGCATCATCCGAGTCAGCGCCACGTTATCGGCTAGTCAGCATTTGTCAGCATGACACATCAGCTCCTAGTCCGCGATTGTCGTCGAATTAGTTTCTGCCACGTGGCCTGTCGTTTTGTTCGGCGGACGGGTTAGTTCGTTTTGGTTGTTCAAAATGTTTGGCGAGCAGGCTCGAACCAACAACCTGCCCCGTAACTGTCGGACCGCTAACCACTACGCCAGATTTCGCGCGGCTAATAATATATGGTAACGGGTTTGTTTTGTTGATTCAAAAATTGGCAATGGCTATTAAAAGCCAGCGGCGGGGGTTGAACCCCCAACCGCCGGCCTCCCAAAAATATCAACCACCACTGAGCCATCACGGGAGTTTAGAATATGTGTGGCGGCTGTTTGTTTTGTTTAGTTTTAAAACCGAATACTTTAAAAAAAATAAAACCAACTCCCTCCAAATTTTAAACAAACTCCTAAATTTGAAATTTTAAACAAACAACAATCTCCCGAATTTTGTAAAGCCCGAGTCAAGAATATAAGGGCTAAAATATTGTTAAAGATTTTATGTATTTTAGAATGATTTAGGGGATTTATATGCAAATAAAGGAGGATTTTTCAAGTATTTTTACTATGTAAGGGGGATTTGGTGTTTGAAAATGTAAAAATGGGAGATAGGGAGAATATTGCAAAATCAATTGGTTAAAGACCAATTTGAGTTAATTTTATGTATAAAAAGGGGGTGTGAGATGAGAGTGGAGTCAAGTTTTCTTTTAGGTGACGAAGTCTTGAAGCTGTGGAGATAATCGAAAGAGAGGTCTTGTAGAGATTCCATTCTTGCACGTCAGAGCACTGTTATGCTGCCGAAGTGCTTGGAGAATGATTGTGGTGCTTTGTAATTGATTTTGGAGTTAATCGGATCGGTCTCTATTGGAGTGGACCCGGAGACGTAGTCACATTTCGTGACGAACTCCGTTATCAATTGTTTGCACTTCTCTTCTTCTCTCTCTTTCTGTCTCTCATTTCCTTCCTTTCTTATAATAACCTTGTTATTACTTTCATTTTGTTATTTCCATAAGTTAATTTTGATTTAATTAACTTGGAATAATCATTGTAAAAGCATTGTAAAAGTTAAGCATTTAAATACTGCAATCTAGTCTAGATCCTATACAGATCAACATAACTACAATGTCATTTTTCTATATTTTGTATTAGGTTAATTTTGTATCAAAAGTTGTATTTTTGAACATCGTGGGCCTAAAGAGCATTGTAATCTAGTAAAAGCCTTATAATTGCACTGATCATAAAGTGCCAACATTGTAATATATTGGGGGTGATTTATGAGACTATTGGAAAAGGGGGGTGTTATTTTGGTATCATTTGAGGATCATATCATGGGTTTTTCTATTCACCCTTATGTGATAATCATGGCTAAAGACAAATATGAGTCTTGGAAAAAAGGAATTCTAACCCATCTCAAATGGCTAAAAAAATTTCCTTTACCTTTATGGGCTCATACCTAAATTAGACACACTTGGAAGGAAATTGGTATATGGGGTAATAAAGTTGCTCATATAGTAGGATTGTTTAGTTCTAGCATTGATCATGACACTATATGGTCTATTATGGACATTGATTATCCTTGCACAATTTGGACTAAGATTTGGGATATCTTTGGAGACCCTCGTATTTATCCATTCCTAGATGATCCTACTTCAAATTACCTCATTCCACTTGATGCTACAAACAATAAAACCTTTATTGATGATACTTTAGAGGAGCTTAAGTATTTTGTAGGTCCTGAACATTTAGATGACATTGAGATTTCTCTTCTTGATTATCCTCCTCATATTAAGATCACATCTCAATCATTTGTTGCTACTTAAAATTCCTATGTTGCATCTTTGAGAACTTCCAATGATTCTTTGTAGCAAGACATACTTAGTATTTTTTATTCTTTATGGGATGATCTCTTGACAAGTATTTCATACTTGTTTATGGAGATACATATTGCAAATTTAGGATACACTATTGATTGTATTCATCTTCTCTTTGTTGGAGTTGATTCTTCTTTAGTTGTTGTGATGGAACACTCTAACCCTCTCATTCATTCTCTATATGATCATTCACTATAGTTTGACATGAGTATGGATACTTTGGATCAACATTTGGAGGAGGCATCTTTAAAGAAGACACTTGAGTGTTTGGATTGTGTTTTAGATAAGTCTTTAGGATTTTTTTATTTTTTATTTTCAATAGTGTGGCCTTGAATATTTGATTTGATTGTGATAGCTTTCAACATTGACATGGGGATACTTGATCCGAGTTTGGAGACTTCATACACTTTGAGTTTTTGTCCTACATATTCCTTTTAGGAATGGGAAGATATCATACAGACACCTTTGGTTTTGTTCCTTCCTAAGGGGAGGAACATTGTTTGATGATCATGGACCATCTTCTATATCCAGTTTCGAACATCTACCATCGGATCTCTTTGGGGGAGCTTCTTGGTCCTTCCACTTCATTTCTCTCTCTATTATGGGGGTGTACTTCCTTTTTGTGGGAGGGGATTCTTCTTCTTTGGGGTGATTTTATATGTACATGGGTACCTAACATGGCTTCATTTGTTGAGATCCATCATTATCTTTGTATCCACCTAAGCTATGCTTAAGGGGGGTGTTAGTGTAGGTTTTTATTTTCCTAGTGAGCTAATTTGTTTTCCCTCTGTCTTTGGTTTTTCCTACATTCTTATTAAGTTTGGTTAGGTTAATAAAGTGATTTTAATTAATTAATAAATAGAAGATAAGGAGATAAGGTGTTGAGGTGTCACCATCCTAAAAGTGTGGCACATTTACTATTTTAAATCACTTGGTGGTCACTCCCTATTTGTTGGATTTGCCACTTTCGTCCTCTCTTGCACATATTCATATTCATTGTTGCATTTCTTGGCATACATGTACATTGATGCATGCAATCATTATTTTGTAGCTTTGCTTTGAGCTCCTAATACAATTTTTTCATCTTGATATTTGCACATCTATTAGAATTTTGGGTCTATAATGTGTTATTTTATTTATAATTTTATAGCTTATCTCTCTCATAGAAAGATCTTAGTTATGCCTCTATTTCAAATTTCTAACATCTCGCATGGTCCACTTATATTTAAAATAATAAACAAGTACACATGTCATCATAGTGCATGAGTGTAACTTTAAGTGCATATGCATGAAGTAGAAAACAATGCTAGGAAAGGAAAGGGTACATACCACATTTCCTGATCCCTCAAGCCACTGTAAGGACCTAAATCGATATCTACAATGCACAACTACTAGAATAGGTGAAATTTCAATAGGGCTCCTTCACCAAATCTCCTCACAAAGCTCTCAAATCTCTAAAAAGCAAATGCACAAATAACCTTTTTTGCACCCCCTAGGGCTTATTTATAGACTTTTAGGGTGGGATTTTGGACCCCCTTTATAATTAGGCGCATAAACTTCGAACTTCAACCACAAATATGGACACCCTAGATGTCCTAAAATCAAAATATTTTGCCACCAACGTACTCAATACTATCAAATTGACTTGTCGGAACAATTTCCCAAATTTAAAAAAAAATTCAAAATTTTGAATTTTTTTCGAGGGGGCACCATCATATCCTATTGTCATTGGGGCAATTCCTGAGCACAAATTTTTTAATTTTCTTTGACATAACGCTATAAAAATGCATTATATCAAAGAGGGGCAAAATGTAGATACCCTAAATTGTCCTGACCTACGAGTAACACATTTTTACTAATTTTCACTCTTCTTCCCTAAATGATTAAATAATACCTTATTATTTAGTTATTATCATTTTTCATACTCTGCTATTAATTAAGTAATTTTACATTATTTAGTTAATTCATTCTAATTCATTAGTTCTAACTAATTAAATAAATCTTATTTATTTAATAATGTCCTGATTATCCTTATTCTCCCCGACTAATTAAATAGATCCTATTTATTTAATAATGTCATAATTAGTTCATTAATCTTCCTATTAATCAAATAAACTTCATTTATTTAATTATGTTGCTAACTTCACTTATTCTTTTATTTTAATTAAATAGTTATCATTAATTATCTAATTAACATCAAACACCCTTCTTATATTAAATAATTGCTACTAATTATTTAATTAAACCACTTTCCCACTTCTAGATTAAATAATTAAATTAATTATTTAATTCTCCAATTTTAATTCAACATGATCCATTAATAAATAAATTTGTATTTATTAATCAATCTTTACTTGCACATTCCTTCAAAGATTAATTAATTGTCCTCTCACACATTGACTAACCAATCAATTCCATTGATTATTCAATCAAATCTGTTGACTGACAAATCAATCCCATTAATTGATCAATCAATCCCATTGATTAATCAATCAATTTCCACTAATTATCCAATCAATGCCCTTAATTGAATCAATCAAGCCAATTAACTCTCCAATCTATTTCCTCTCAATGGACCTTGAACGTTTATCCCGATCTTTCATCTTTGAATCCAAATTGTTCATCTGAAACAAGAGTTTCTATAAAAGCAAGCCTTCATAGCACATTGATGGCTAACCACGAATTCTTAAACTTTGACATTTGCATGATTGCGATCATCACATATACTTGAAACTTATAGCGAAAGAGTAGCATACCCATTTTTGAGAGAAAAATAATACAAAGAAGGAACAATGGAAGTCATCCACATAAATACGATAAAGGTGAAGGTATCATTTGTTTGATTTTGGTTTTATCTATTATTACATGTTTTTCATTAATTATATTGGATCTTATTGAGTTTAGGATTGCAAATTGAGGTTGTTTGTAGTGTTTCCCATTATCTTTGTGACTGAAAGGTTGATTTTCTAGTTTACATTATTAAGTGCATGAAATTTAAGATATGCACATTGTTTATTAAGGCAACACATGCAAATAGTAATCCAAATAAGGGGCTAGTGAGACAACAAAGTTGAAGACATTAGTAAAACAACTTAAGGCACATTTCATAGGCTCAACGAATCACTGACAAAATAGAAGCTTAAACACATAAAAATGAAATGCACATCAAGGGTTTTAGGATAAGTGATAAGATCTACACAACATGAACACAAAAACCCTACAAAATTTAGTAAGACTTAATAGACCTAAAACCCCATGGCTCTTGTCTTTCAAAATTTTATGCCCTCAATTTGTAATTTGTTAGTCACTTATTTAACTAGTGAAAGATTACTTAAAATAGTTCATAAATGTTTATTGTCTTGTTGTTTTATTGGTCCTTGCATTTGAACTACCCAATAAATCCTTTGTCAGTCCCTCCATTTGAACTATCGCACATGTTCCTTCCCTTAATGCATAGTACTTTAACTTTAGAAATTAGCTTCTCAAGTCATGGTATGAAGACATTGTACACTACAATCATATGGTGACACCTATAAAGTTATCTACCCTCTTCTCCATTCACTTATGATCGAGTTAGGGCCCACTAGAATAATTCCACATCTCTTGGGCCCAACTGTTGTGGAGGATACACATCAACACATTGAATCGTTACAACCTTGGGTATGAAATACTAGCATAAATTATGCTTCAAGGGAATTGGGCACAACAATAAGAAGCTTCCACATATAATATGAATAAAATAATTACACAAGAATCAACATAGAAATAGAAAGTGAGCATGATCACTAAATTAAGTTACAAAGGAATAATGTGTTGCAATGAGAAACTTCCACTTATCACAATGCTACAACACTTGACCCACCTTCACTTTCATAAAGGACAACCAAGGATATTTTGAGCCAATAAAAAGATACTAACATCGTATTGGATGTATGTGTTGCAAGTATGACAAAGTTTTCATTGATTTCAACTGGTTGTTGTTGTCATTGATGTCAACTATGTGTATAGAAGTTGGTTATTGACTGTATATGTCAAGGATATTGAGAAAATTGTAATAAAGAAGGTTTGTAGTTTGTGCATGTATAGATGAGATGTTGAAGAAGTGCTATGAGTACATGGAGTTATCCTTATGTTGCTATGTTTGAAGGTGTGTTAGAGTGAAGTAATGTGCTGAACTAATGTCTCCGGTACTTGATCTCCAAGTGCTTTTGAGAAATTTTGACAAATAGTGAAAACAATGTTATGCAGGTATTCAGTGTATGCTCTAGGATGTGCTCCACATTTCTTTTGGGTTGATTATATGCTTTTGAAAATTTGAGGTATTGTTCAGGGCTATTGGTAGTTGCTATATCTAGAACTTGGGATTCTGGATTGTTGTATAGTGTGAGATATTTTCACTAGTATGCGTATTATGCATTTTAGTGCGTCTGGCTGTGGTCTGGGAGAAATGTATTTGCTCCACATTTCTCCACATTTTGGTTTCAGGACTTGTGGTTCTAAGAATATGTTGATAAGGTTTCTATCTTGCTTGGTTCAAGAGGATTTGAGATTTGGTGTTGTTGTTGATGAGTTTCTAAGCTACAGTGTATTATAGTGGCTGACAGGGTTATTCAAATATACAAAATGATCATGCTCTTTAGGTGAAGTTTGTTGCAAAGCTTCTAGATGAATTTACATGTGTTCATTACATACTCTAGACCATGTTCAAGTGAAGTTTGTTGTCTAGAAAGATTGGATTGAGTTAAGGATGTGTGTGCTTAATTGTTTTATGTGTTTGCACGGGTGTTGGCCGACCTTGTGTTAAACACTACTAGCGAAGCTCATGGAAGTGTGTTGATGCATGTTGGGACTCATTTAGGTCCTCATTAAGAATGTGTTTGGGTCGACCTCATTCTCTTCCACCATGGGAATTTTTTTGGTGCCGACCTAATTTGAATTTGTAAATATAAATTATGTATGGCCGACCTTTGAAGGGTTTCAAGGTTGAAGATGGTATAAGTACGAGTTGAGATGTTTGTAAGAGTCATAGAGAGATGAAAGATATGTGTGTGTGATGCGATTTTGAGTAGATCAGTGTGAATTTCAAAGTGTTGAGTTCCAGAAGGCAGTGAGCTGAGGGTGTACTCTATCTTTCAAACATGTCTACAAAAGTGTGAGAAAATTGTGGTGGAATATTTGTTGCATTAAGATAGTTTTATCTCTATAACAACTCTCTTCTATCTTCTTTGTAATTCCTATGGTAGTAAGCCCTCATTGGATAGTGTGTCTTGTCTTGGCAGTGAGTCTTTGTATTCAATTTTTGGAATTCTTTATATTGTGAGCTAATCCTCACCGTGGTTTTTCCCTCGTTGGGTTTTCCACATAAATCTAGTGTTATTGTGTGCATGGTTTTTCTACTTTCAATTTTTATTTTTGCATTTAACAATCAAACATATTAGTAGATTAAAAGTTTTGTGAATGCGTGTAAATCTAACTTCTATTGAGGGCTTTGAAGTTTAAAATTGCTACAACGAATTCACCCCCCCTCTCAGTTGTCTTGTTCACCAATTGGTATCAAAGCAAGGTTCCCTGGAGAAGATCTTAACCGCTTAAGGAATGTCAAGGATGGTGAACAAGATCGCTATTGAGTGTCCTAGATTCAATGGCATTGACTATACATTTTGGAAATCAAAGATGGAAGGATATTTGTCATACTGTGGATATGAGATCAAAAAGTATATTTAGAACCAGTATGTTGCTCCTATAGATGGTCCAAGTACTGCTGATGAGATCAAAGTGCATGGAATCAACAATAAGGCAAGGTTTATTATTGTAAATAGTCTTTCAAATTATGAATTAGTTAAAGTTATGAATCTGCAATTTGAGATCCTACGAATTGGCGAAGATGAAAACATCAAATCCTAGATACAAGGAGTAGATGAGTTGGTAGGTGGAATGAGACAACTTGGTGCACAAATAGATGAATCTAGGATAGTGAAGAAGGTACTTAGAACTCTCCCTGATATATACAGTGAAAAGGTATTTGTTATAGAGGAAATTGTGGATTATAATATTTATACTAAAGATTAGTTGATTGGTACTCTAACCTCATTTGAAATGAGAAAGCTTGGTTTAAAAAATGGAACAAAGTCATAAACTACTTTCAAGATTGCAAAAGTGGAAGATCCGAATGAAGAAAATATTGATGAAGTGGAAGAAAATTTTGTAAGAAGAATGAAAAGGGGCTCTAGTAGGTATTAAGGTAAATTACCATTCAAATGTTTTAGTTGTGAAGGAATAGGTCATTATGCTTCAAGATGTCCAAAAAGAGCCGAAAGAAATAAACGTAGAGAAGGTAAAGAAAATAAGGAAAGATGATCAAAAGAGCATATTATGTCAATGAAGATGCTGGAATTTCTGACGATGAGTCTAATTATGGAGATTTTGATGATAATGAATGCTTGTTCCTGGCTTTAAAAGATGAATCTACTCCTAAAAAATGTGTGAAGGAAAGTGCTCCGGAGAAAGTTGAAGGTACTATGGTCTCTACTCTTCATGATAAACAAGAAGAGAACTACTGGGTTGTTGATAGTGGTTGCTCAAATCATATGATCAATTACAAAAGTAAGTTTGTTAAACTTGAGAAATATGATGGAGGCTTAGTTAAATTTGGAGATGATTCTAGTGCTAAAATTTGTAGGATAGGTTCAATCAGTTTTGATGGCAAGCACAATACTAATGGTGCCTACTATGTTAAGGGTTTGAGACATAATCTCTTGAGTGTTGGATAGATGTGTAAAAAGGGATATAATCTTGTGTTCAAGGATGAAAAATGTGAAATCATAAAAGGGTCTGAAACTATGATTGCTACTAGCAAGAAGACTAAAGGAACCATCTATCAACTTAAAGGTGTTGATGGGAATCGCTTTATGTCTTAGATTAATGACATTTAGCTATGGCACCAAAGGATGTGTCATATGAATTTTGACAACATGGTGAGAATCAGTGCAGTACAAGCTGTAAGAGATCTAGCAAGAATTACAAAGCCCGTTAATGCTATCTGCAAGGACTGTCAGTTTGGAAAACAAGCTAGAAACAACTTTAGGTCAAAGGAACAATCTACTATTAGACTACTATAATTAATTCATATAGATATTTGTGGTCCTACAACGGTGAGAAGTCTACAAGGTGACATGTATTTTATGCTTTTGATTGATGATTACTCTAGAATGACATGGGTTACTTTTCTTAGAGAGAAATTTGATGCATTAGACAAATTCAAGGCATTTAAGGCAATGGTTGAGAATGAGATAAATTTTAAAATAAAATGTTTGAGGTCTGATAAAGGTGGCAAATTCACCTCCAATGAGTTTAACATATTTTGTGAAGTTCATGGAATACAAAGATAATTGTTTGCCCCTAGAACTCCTCAACAAAATGGAGTAGCTGAAAGAAAGAATATGATAATTCAAGAAGCTGCTAGAACAATGATAACAGAGGCAGGTCTACTGAAATTTTATTGGAGAGAAGAAATTCACATTGTTGTTTATGTGTTCAACTGAGTTCAAGCAAAAGCTAACAACACTAAGACCTCCTGTGAGCTATGGTGTGGAAGGATTCCTACTGTCAAGTATTTCAAGGTATTTGGAAGAAAATGTTATATCGGAAGATGAATAAAATATAGGAAAGTTTGATGCTAGATGAGATGAGGGTATTTTTATTGGATACTCTACTAGAAGCAAAGCTTATAGATGTTACAATAAAAGGCTGAGAAAGGTTGTAGAAAGCACAAATGTCAAGATTGATGAAGCATTGAAGAATTCAATTGAAGTTGATGGATATGTGTAAGATGAACCTGATTGCAGAGAGGTAGAAGAAATAGTTGGAGAAAAATAAGTGTAGAATGAAGAAGAAGAAGCTCTAGAAAGGGTTCCTAAAACCCCTAAGTATGTGCAAAAGAATCATTCAGAAGATTAGATCATTGGAGACAAGAGGAAAGGTGTATTGACAAGATGCATTGACAAGATGCAAAGTTGTTGAAGTTGAGGTAAACTATTGCTTACTTTCTGAAGTTGAGCCTAATATAGTGAGTGAGGCATGTAAAGATGAACATTGGATGAAAGTAATGGAAGAAGAATTTATGCAACTTGAGAAAAATCAAACTTGGGAATTGGTTCCTAGACCAACAAACAAGAACATAAATAGAAGTAAGTGGGTTTTCATAAACAAACTGAATGAGAATGGAGAAGTGGTAAGAAGCGAGGCAAGGCTTGTGTGTAAAGGCTACTCACAAGTGGAAGGTATAGATTTCCAGGAGACATTTACTTTGGTAGCTAGAATGGAAGCTATTAGAATGTTTTTGGCATTTGTTGCTCATAAGGACTTTAAAGTTTACCAGATAGGTGTGAATTTTGCATTTTTGAATGGTGAGCTAGAAGAAGAAGTTTACATGGAACAACTAGAGGGATTCCAGTTGTCAGGTCAACTAGATATGGTCTGTAGATTGAAAAAGGATCTATATGGTTTGAAGCAAGCTCCTAGAGCTTGGTATGCAATATTGGACAAATACTTGATTCAACGAGGTTTTAGCAAAGGTACTACAAATAGCAATTTATATTTCAAAATTGAAGATGACAAGATCTTGATAGTAGTTGTGTATGTGGATGACATCATTTTTGGAGGAAATGGAACTGTGTGTAAGATGTTTGCTAAAGAAATGCAAAAAGAGTTTGAGATGTCTATGTTTGGTGAGATGAATTTCTTCCTTGGATTACAAATCAATCAAACAAACAAAGGGATCTTTATTTCATAGTCAAAGTATGCAAAATAAATGTTGAAGAAATTTGGGATGGATGGCTCCAAATTAGTATGCACTCCTATGGTAACTGGCTACAAATTGAGCAAGGATGATGATTCTCCTAAGGCTGATTAGAGCAAATACAAAACAATGATTGGAGGACTATTGTATTTAACTGCTACTAGATCGGATATCATGCATGTAGTTTGTCTTGTGGCTAGATTTCAAGAGGATCCTAAAGAAACACATGTTGTAGTTGTCAAGAGGATATTCAAATATCTAAAAGGCACTCCGGATTATGGCTTATGGTATCCTAGGGATATTGATTTTACACTAAGTACTTATACAAATACAGATTGGGCAGGTTGTGCTGATGGTAGAAAAAGTACAAGTGGTGGTTCATTATTTCTTGGATGCAGATTGGTATCATGGTTAAGCAAAAAGAAATATTTAGTTTCCTTATCCATTGTAGAGGCTGAGTATATTGTTGTAGAATCTTGTTGCACACAAGTTTTGTGGATGAGACATACATTGAAGGATATCAAAGTAATGTATGATGATCTCATCTCTATTTTTTGTGATAGTACAAGTGTAATTAACATTTCAAAAAATCCAATTGATGCCTTCAAGTACAAAGCATGCATATCAATCAAGTATCACTTTTTGAGAGAGAAGGTTATGGGAATGAAGTAAAACTTGAGTATATACCTACAAAGGATCAAATTGCTAACATATTTACTAAGGCTCTTCCTAAAGACACTTTTGAGTATCTTTGGGAGAAATTGGGGGTTATTGCCCCTCTCTTGAACTAGATGCAAATGGAGATGCATCAGTCCAGTGGATCTATGGATCTATCTTCTTTTGGATTGATGTTTGGTGGCTACCTCTCAGGGGGAGTAGGTAGTGTCATATGCTGTCATTGAGCAGTTGATTGGGTGTACTCTTAAGGGGGAGTATTCAATACTGGTATAGATCTTAGTTCAATGTCAAAAGAAGAGAACATTGCAAAACATCTTCTATCTTTGCCATTGATGTCAAAGGGGGAGAGAAAGCATCATGTGAAAAAGTATATCTACATAAAGGGAGATAAAGTAAAAGAAATCATGAGAAAGTGGTTCAAAGCGATTGGGTTGTCTTTGATGGTTTTTCACATCATGTGTTGCCATCAATGACAAAGGGGGAGATTTTTGCAAGTATGATGGTGTTGTCATTGATGTTAACTGGTTATTGTTGTCATTGATGTAAACTATGTGTATGGAAGCTGGTTATTGATTGTATATGTTGAGGATATTAAGAAAATTGTAATAAAGAAGGTTTGTAGTTTGTGCATGTATAGCTAAGATGTTGAAGAAATGCTATGAGTACATGGAGTTATCCTTATGTTTCTATGTTTGAAGGTGTGTTAGAGTGAAGTAATGTGCTGAACTGATATCTCTGGTACTTGACCTCCAAGTGCTTTTGAGGAAATTTTACAAATAGTGAAAATAGTGTTATGCAAGTATTCAGTGTATGCTTCGGGATGTGCTCCACATTTCTTCTAGGTTGATGCTATTCTTGTACGGATCTGAGGTATTTTTCATGGCTATTGGTACATGCTATATCCAAAATTTGGGCTTGTGGATCGTCATACAGTGTGATATATTTTCACCAGTATGCGTACTATGCATTTCAATGCATCTGGTTGTGGTATGGGAGAAATGTATTTGCTCTGCATTTCTCCACATATTGGTTTCAAGATTTGCGATTTTGAGAATATTTTGATAAGGTTTCTCTCTTGCTTGGTTCAAGAGGATTTGGGATTTGGTGTTGTTGTTGATGAGTTTCTAAGCTATAGTGTATTATAGTGGCCAACAGGGTTATTCAAATATACAAAATGATCATGCTCTTTGGGTGAAGCTTGTTGCGAAGCATCTAGATGAATTTAAATGTGTTCGTTACATACTCCAGACCGTGTTCAAGTGAATTTTGTTGTCCAAAAAGATTGGACTGAGTTAAGGATGTGTGTGCTTAATTATTTTGTGTTTGAACGAGTGTTGGATGACCTTGTGTTAAACACTACTTGCGAAGCTCATGGAAGCATGTTGAGGCATGTTGGGACTCATTTAGGTCTTCATTAAGAATGTGTCTGGGTCACTCTCATTCTCTTCCATTGCAGGAATGATTTGGCGTTGACCTACTTTGAATTTGTAAATACAAATTGTGTATGGATAACCTTGGAAGGGTTTCAAGGTTGAAGATGGTATAAGTATGAGTTGAGATGTTTGTAAGAGTCAACGAGAGATGTGAGATATATGTGTGTGTGATGTGAGTTTAAGCAGATCAGTGCAAATTTCAAAGTGTTGAGTTCCAGAAGGCAATGAGTTGAAGGTGTACTATATCTTTCAAGCATGTTTGCAAAAGTGTGAGCAAATTATGGTGGAATCTCTGTTGCATTGAGAAGATTTTCTCTCTGTAACAACTCTCTTCTATCTTCTTTGTAATTTTGTGGTAGTGAGCTCTCATTGGACAGTGTGTCTTGTCTTGGCAGCGAGCCTTTCTGGTAGTGAGCCTTTGTATTCAGTTTTAGAAATTCTTTATATTGTGATCTAATCCTCACCGTGGTTTTTCTCTCATTGGGTTTTCCACATAAATTTGGTGTTATTATGTGCATGGTTTTACTACTTTCACTTTTTGTTTATGCATTTAACAATCAAACATATTAGAAGGGTAAAAGTTTTGTGAATGCATGTAAATCTAACTTTTGTTGATGGTTTTGAAGTTTTAAATTACTACAACTGATTCACCCCCCTCTTAGTTGTCTTGTTCAACAGTATGCACCTAGCAAGGTCCACTTATAGTTAAAGCAATAGACGAGGACACTTATCATCATAGTGCACTAGTGCAACTTTAAGCATACGTGTGAAGTAAGAAATTTTGCTAGGAAACATAAATGCGTTGCAATTAGGTTTTGACAAATGGATAGCAAGTGAGGCTAAACAAGAATATTAAGCGTGTTGAAATTTAAGGTATGCACATTATTTATTAAGGAAATGGAAGCGAGTGAAACGATGACATTGGAGACATTAGATAAATAATTTAAGGCAATTTCATAGGCTCAGCCAATCACTAATAAAATATAAGCTTAAACCACATAAACATGAAATATAGGCCAAAGGTTTTACGATAAGAGATAAAGCTTACACAATATGAACATAAAAACTTTAAAAATTCAACAAGGCCTGACAAACCTAAAACCCTATGGCTATCATCTTTCAATTTTTTGTGCCTTCTATTTGTAATTTGTCAGTCACTTATTTAACTAATAAAAGAACACTTAAATCAATTCATGAATGTCTATGGTTTCATCTTTTTACTAAACCTTTCATTTGAACTACTTGATAAAGCCTTCATCAAGTCCCTCTATTTGAACTATCACACATTCCTTCCTTCAGTGCATAATAATTTAAAAATTATCTTCTCAAGTCAAGTTGTAAAGACCGTATGCGCTGCAATCATATGGTGACACCTATAAAGTTGTCTACACTCTTATCCATCACCTACGATCAAGTTAGGGCCCCATAGAATAACACCACATCACTTGGCCCTAATCGTTGTGGAGGACACATGTCAACATATCACATCATCACAACCTTAGACACGTAATGTTAACATAAAATTGCGTTGTAAAAAAAAGCTTCCATGTATACCAACTTGTGTCATGAATATGAATAAAATAATTCCATAAGGCTTAGTGCAAAAATAGAAAGCAAGCTTGATCATGAAATTGCGTTGCAAAGGAATAATTTGTTGCAATGAGAAATTATCACTTGTCACGATGCCACAACACTTGACCCACCTTCACTTTCATAAAGGACAACACTAAATTGCTTCGGAATATATTAATTGACCTCATCCTACATGTACTATGTTGTGTTTAAGTATATTAATTGACCTCGTCTTCAAAGAACGTGCCATTTTAGATATTAGTATGAAATACATTTAAATCTTTAATATTTATTGTTTTAAAAATTTATCTCGAATAATGCAAAAACTTAAAAAATAGATAAAACTCTTCAACCAATCAAATTACCAATAATTCATTTTTTAATATTTTTAATTAAAAATTTTGCATCTTAATTTTGCAAAACATAAATATTTGCTTAATTTTGAATATGATAGATGGTATTTGTTTGTTAAGAGATACTAAAAATTAAATATACACTTAAAACTATTTATATATGTATTTATCATTTATTTAATAATACCTTTAAATACTGTTAATAATAAAATATACGATGATGTTAGATATAAAACGAATGAATTATAAGAATATTTGGAAATTAATTTGGAAAAAGAAAAGGTTTTTGAATCACCAAAGACCAACTACACTTTATAAGTCACAATTTTTTTTTGGGGCATACCTCAGGCGCCATTTACATTTCTACTTGAACACTTCTCAGGGGTTTTCCATTTTTGCTGCCAATTCACAAGGCATTAATAATCAAATCAGGGAAAGGAGACCGAATAAACTTCACAGAACAACACCAGGAAAGATTTACTTACACATAAGAGAAGGGACGCGAAAATCCATCGAAGGTATACCAAAAACTTCGCGTGTATTTTGTTCTAAATTCCTGCTCAAGTACTAACTGTAATTACTTCATTTTAAGCACGGATATTTTTAGTGTTTGTCCACAATTGTTAAGAGTTGCATGTTATATATAAAAGCGTAGCTCAACACATTTAAAATAGTTTTTATCATTCATTTGGAAGAGGTCACCTTATATATTTTAAAGATGAAGAAATCATGGACTAAACAACATCTAGTCTGGGTAGAAAGGGTTAAAACATTAAACTTTGTGCTGTAATTTTTTTTTCTCGTTTTTCATTAAATTTCTTGCTCCAACGAATTTGGTTTGAGGTTTCTGAAAGATTTGAATATTTGATTTTTCAGGAATTGTGAGGGAATTTTTGGTCTTTTCTGCAGGTTTGTTGATGTGGGTAGTTTATTATGTGCATGAGGTTCTATTATTTTAAGAAATGGCCGTCAAAAGCAGAAGCTTTGTACGAAATTTAGCACCGGCAGGGCAGACATATGTAGCTGGCACCAAGTTGAGCGCCAATGGAGTTTCACTCATGTCTACTGGATTTGCAGACCTCGATAATATCCTGCTTCGTTCTATGTCGATTTTGCCCCCGTATTTTTCCCTACTCACTTTTTGGTTCTGCTTTGTTCCTGTTTAGAGGCTTTCGAAGCTTTAATGTTATTTTCAACTTTGCAAAGTGCATTATTCAATTATTTGGATTTTTTTTTGGGTGTGAAGGTTGCATTACAACTAGTTTCAACTAAAACCATTGATTACCCTTAGTTTTGTCTAGCATTGGCATCTACTTGTGGCGCAAGAGGCTTTATATCATCAGGTTACACTCCCAAGATTCTGTATTCAATCTAATACTTCTCCGGAAACTAAGAGATCTGCGATCTCAATTGCACCTGGCCCACTTTGGTTGGTGCCTTTGGGCAATTGAACCTTGTTAGGCCTATGAGTCGTGCATCTCACTTGTCTGGCTTTGCCTCTTTGGTAATTTTGGCACTTTCAATATTTACTATTATTATAGACATGTTCTGGAAACAGGGAAAAGGAACATATGGTTGAAATAAGTTTATATTAAAGTATTAATATAGTAGTGCAGTTTCGTTCTCCAAAGAGTTTGTGCTTTTCATGCTTCCAGGCATTTTGTTGTTAAGATAACTCATCTTCAGAAAATACCAGAGCTGTTCTGCTGTTTCTTGGATAACTTACACTATGAAATTGCATTTTTTTTTATTAGAACTAAACCTTAGTCTACAGTAATGCATCTTCCTTGCTTAAAAGTAATAAACCTTGACAGCATTGTAAAGGTGATAGGAGGTGGGATACCGATTGGAGGAATTGTTATGATCATGGAGGACATTGAGGCTCCTCACCATCTTTTATTGCTACGTTACTTTATGGCTCAAGGATTAGTCCATAAGCATCCACTTCTCTATGCTAGTCCTCTTGCATCACCTCAAGCATTTTTAGGCACCTTGCCAAATGTTGCTCAAATAAAGGACAGCATACCCGAGTCAGAAAGATCTCCAAAACATACAGAGGTGGTTTGTGATTTTATCTTATTATTGGTTGAAAGCTTGTGTAGAAGGACTGTGCCTGGAAATCTTGTTCAAGTGGAAATGATGGCTTGTTCTGTGACAGGGAGAAAACTTGAGGATTGCATGGCAGTATCGGAAATACTTAAATGAAAATCAGTCAGTTGAGAGTCACAGATTTCAACAGCCTGAATTGACTTCATTTTCTAGGATTGCTAAATCTAATCCACTCTGGGCAGGTTAGTTGAATTTATGCTTCCTTTAGTCAGTTGAGAGAATGCTTTTACGTGTTCAAATTTAATTCTATGTCTTCAGATCCATGCAGCGTTTTGTGCTAGTCAGTGTGCATGGTAAAATCGAAATTTAAATTGTTTTGGATTGTTTTATCTCTGCTAAAGAGCGCTCTCACTGTATGATGGAACACCTCAAACCTCTATATAGTGAGTCTGCAAACTGTTAATTCCTTCACAATATTTTTGATATCTTTGTAACTGTCTTAATAATATGTTAATTGAATTTTGGCTGGCTAAGTAAATTCAGACAGACTCACTCTTAGTACTCAAGTAGGTCATCATAATAATCAACAAACCACATCTTAGAACTGCGTCGACTCACACAACCGTGTCACCCCCGAAGGGGCACCCGTGTTTTTGTCTTTTCCAGGTGCGTACTCAGAGTGACAATGTACCCTTTATTATTGGATATTTTTCCAATAATATCCAACCCACATTTCATAAATGGTCAAGGAGAGGTATGATTTTGAATCTCTTGAGCAGGAGCCTGAATGAGATTACTATGTTGTTGACATTAAGGACACTTCTTGACAAAGGAAAATGAGTTCTATTCTATTGTTTTCCAAAAATATCCCATGAATTAGTTTATGTGCTAGGGATTTACCACCAAAATTCCCACTCCTAGAGCTTGAATGGGCTTCTTGAAGTGAAAGGGGTATTTTACATATATATTCTGGACGAGATCATCTTTACAAAGAGTTCTGCTTCTGTATAATTAAAAAGTAAACAACTTGAAGTAAAACATAATATCTGAACAATTGTATAAGAAACAGAACTTCCTTACAGATGCAGTGCTGAGGCACGGGTTTTCCTTGCCAAGAAGGTTATTTTTTCTGAACCCTACATGTTTCAAATTTGACATTGTAATGTGGTAGCCCTATAATCTGTAATATTCAGGCATACTGTATCATGCATATTGTATCTCTTGTATGTATGGATATTTTTATAGGAAACACTTAAAGTATAACTAATTCTTTGATTCCGTACATTTTATACCTTTTATATCATACATGTGAGTACTAGTTAACCTTGTAGTTTGAGCAGAACTGTGAAAATAATAAGTTGTGGAATATACCAGAAAATAAAGGCCGGAATGTGCCATCAAGAGCTATATTTTAGAATTGGTCCAACCTGAGTACATTGATAAAGAAGTGCATGTTGAGTCTGTAACATTAATATGGAAGGCTGTTGTTGTGATTAACCCCAAATTGTAACTTATTATGCAAATTAAAAGTTAACTACTAGCCACTATTTGGAAACTTTAAGAATCCAATTACAGTCATGGCATTGACTGTTGGGGTTAGCATTCTTGATGTTTACTAAACAACTTCATGTGGTTACTGGTGTAAATTGGTGTGAGTAGGGTTTAAGTGGGTTCAAAAGATTGAATGTGTAACATCCTACTCCTTTTTACAGGGAGTTACCATGAATTATTCACCAAACAGTAAATAACTAAAAACATGGGTGAAAAGAGATACAAAGTTTTTCTTTAAATATGGAACATGCTTCTGCATAATTGTTACCATAAAGATATAACAAAACATTTATACAATATTTTCTAACAGAAAAGAATAAACGTCTAACACTTTTGCATTTCAATTCAATGATTACAATTTAGTAACCTATAAACAAATACTAAATTAGAGTTAGGTCAAAGATCCTTATTTGGATTCTTTCTGTCTTCCAAGACTTGGCATGTCATTTGCAAGAGGGAGAGCATCACCCGAGTGCTTTACCTCCATCCATGGATTTAAGCGGTCCCCCGCACACCTTCCTAATTGGAAGTGGCCCTACCCTTCAATGAAGGGATTAGTTGAGAACCCTCTTAATTCTGCTATCTGAGCTCTGGTGTTGTGCCCTACTTAACTAATATCGTCGTACAACTATGGATACCCTCCAACTATGTACGACATCTCTGACTAGCTAAGTATCTGGGTCACAGTGAATCGACAAGTACATGCAGAGACACCTGCACTCAGTATGGCCATAGTATTTGTATCATAAATACAATCGCTTCTAAGAGCGAAGTCATATGTTCACCCACCCTACTCGACTTGGAATATTTCTTGACCTAGGGTATACTAGAACTACTGTTCCACCCAATGAATAAATTCTAAGAATTTATAATACGACAAAACTTTTCTTACTAAATATAACTCAACTGAGTTAATAAGGTGTCAAACCATTCTTGAACCCTCGCATTACTTAGTGTAACTAATGAGTCTTGGCAACTGCCATTGATTCAAGTCCTTATTTAATAAGTCGGCAAACACCCAAATTAAATTGCTTTTTTGACCTTGAATACCCATGTTACATTCTCGTAACTTCTTGGAACTTGGCGACTGCCACTTATTCAAGTCTTTAACCATGAGAAAGTTTGATCTCCTACTCTATGCACATACAATTATTACTAATGACTTTATTGCCCTCAATTGGTTTCACTTAGTCAAAAATTGAAAGAATTGACAAATGTTCATCACATATAATAATAACTATTAATCTTTAAGTTGAAGATTCCTTCTTTTCATGGTCTCGAATGTTCAGTATTTTAGCTTTGTTATAGAGTCCTTCCTCAAATTGGGAAGATTCACTAAGAAAACAACTCATCTGGATTATAGGTTATTTTTGATTCGAACACCTGAGTTACTTCCACGTAACTACTTGGGTCTTGGGTACAACCACTTGCTCGAGTCTTAACCCTGACTTTTAAGAGTGTCTACTTTTGAGACATAAACTTTAAATAATCTTGACACAAAACGATATCTTCTTGACCTTCCTGGTCACAATATAATATGAATAATACATTGATAAAGTTTACAGTGTAATGGTTAGATCCTCACTAAGTATATAACTTCCTTTAGATTTTAGTCCTTCATGCATTTCAGGGAAATCTTGTTAACTAAGATTTAACACAATTGAAGATCAACTGGTCTCATCTTGCAATAACTTCGCATAACATAAGTGCTTACTCAACAAGTTTGAGATATGACTGTCTTGGTAAAAAAAATACCTCAGGTATTGAATCCCTTTGTTGCATATTGCAACAACTAGGGCCTAGGCTTTTGCCTCTAATTCAAGCCCTAACATGGACCCAAAGGTTTTACCTTCTCACCAACATTAATGACACTAAGCCATCATCAGGAAATACACCTGAGCATTTAAAAGATTTAGACCTAAGTTGAATTGAACTTGTTGTTCGACCAAAGGTAAACATAAAGAAGACTTTTACTCAACATTGCTTGATAATTGATTGAGTTGGTTTAGCAACATCTCTCTCCAGACTCCTGAATTACTGAATTAATGTGGCATTCCTTATCATCAACAATAACTTGACTCAATTGGCCATAATGTGGTATGAAGATACCAATCCCAAACAGCCCCCCAACTTCTAGGTGGTTTCAAACATAATACAATTCCCTTGAAGGGTTTATACTTTATCCTTTCAAATGAAGAAAAGAATACTGCCGTACAAAATATCTTTTCCGTTTATATAATCTTCATGAAGAGGTGGACAAAATAAACTATGCCTCAACTAGCAAGCATTCTTGCCCTAGCTAGTACTTAACTTCTTATACTCTCCACCTTGTATTTGGGTTCCCTCCTCTTAAAGAAACTATGGTTTGATATTCTCTTACCAAGAGTCCATTTAAGAACTTATTTGCAAATCCTTGCATTCATAAAAAGGCTTGAAAGGGAATAAAACCATTTCTTTAAAGAAACAAGAGAAGCATATTATTCAATGGTAGCTTCCATGGGATCTATCCTCTCTAGACCCCGTCTAAGAAATGAACTATCTTAACATGGCGATTTAGAGAAACAACAAAGATCCTTACATGAGATGGGTTTTAACTAAAGCTGCCCAATACTGGTTTAATGTGCCAATAACATCCAAAATATATAAAATCTAGCATTGATTAATTCCATTACCAAGAAGGAAAAGTTACTTGCCTGTAACTGGTTTCGGGTACTGTGGTTGGCTGCAATACGCTCTTAGCCATAGATTAAGGAATATAAACCACAATTCCTTCTCCATTCAGTGATGGGTTGATAGGCCCTCCTTTATAATGGCCGAGAGAATTTAGTTAACTGAATTCTCTTTCAGCGATACTCCTACAAATTCTTTCGCCCTGATTCTTAAACCCTTTGAGAATCTATTTAAAAGCATTGGAACAATAGCTTCCAAGCGCTAGAGGTATCCTCCTTTTCATACGAAGCCTTGAACGAATGCTTAGAGATGAGTTTCTCCCTATCTCCAAGTACGATGATTAAAATTGCCTGTATCTTCCTACGTTGCTAAGTCTTCTGATATTCTTTCTCTCGTTTTGTACTTCGTTCTTCAAGAACAACCTTCGTCTAAAACAGCATCGATATAATTATTTGCCAACCCCCATATCGAGCAAAAATAACATATTTATAAGTTTGGCGTAGAGTGATGAGATTGGTTACTAAGTGGTTGCCAAGAATTGGTTGCACAATAGGTGGTAAATTATCTTCCCTAATTTTCCAAAAGGTTAAAAGAAGAATCAGTTAACAAACTGATAAGGAATTGGTTTCACCCGATTCGCAGATCTTTCCCAAGGTAATTTGATAACCTAAAGGTAAGAAACATTTTTTCCTAGATAAAAGAGATTTCCTTGCACAATGCGAATTTTCCACGGTATGCAACGATGATAATAACATAGAATAACCGCTTATGGGTGGTTACCTGCAGCCCTTGCAAAGACAACGTTGGCATTAACCAAGTAGACTTCACTACTAGGAGTAATCACTCGCGGCTTGGAAGATTCAATGAGATATTTCAAAGAAAAACATTCAGTTTCTTATACATATGCTGCCTCTGTTACCTCAGCCGCAGCTTAAAGCTTGGTTTCTTAAGTTAACATTAAAACAAGGCATTAAAATACATATTTTCTGCTTCAATATATTTTTAAAAAAATGCTCCTCATTAATGAGTCGAGCCATCCCAAAATAAACGAGCTCTTACTCTTTAAAGAAACCGAGCCAAAACATTCCCTCTTACGGCTTTATAAGATGACTTTAATACCAATAAAAAGGTTAATAGTTACCATTAAGCAAGGTGATGTTATTAGCATGAGTTACGACGTTAATAATTACATCAAACCTGGCATCATTACCAAAAAGGAAATATCATGCCATTACGTTTATAAAAAGTGAATATATATATGTACGATATACGTACATGCATATTTATATACGCTCATACATATACCTATATAAAAAGAAGCAAGAAGGCTTACCAGCCCTAAACCACTATTCATCGCGAAATGAGGAACTCAACAAGCTAACACAAGACTTACCTCAACATGCAAGAATATCCCCTAGACTAATTAGGTTTACTAACTCATACATGACCGTCACCAGCTCAAATGGACTAATCGAAGACTCCACAACGTCACCCTTCTCCCAGATGATACTCCCCCTCTTTTTCTTTGGAGGTGTTCGAATCGCTCCTGCAATCTCACTCAAGAAAAAAATAGGTAGTTAGCTTAGAAACCATTACATCATGTTCGCATTAATCATTTTCTTCAAAGAAATAGAATCATCTCATTGTATTTCGTCATATTCATGACATCAAATAATCATCAACGCTACATTTGAATGTAGTAGCATAACATTACATAATTCCATCATAATATGTAATTTTCAAGATTTCATAATCTCATGATTCATCACATTAATTACCATAAAGTGAATAGTAATTTTTAGGAATCTAGGGTGGTGTGTGACAGAATGTGTAATCTCTTATCTGTTTGACACATTTTTGACCCTATGGAGAGGCTTATTGAAGCCTTGAGAAACCAAGGTTCCAAGGTAGAGGTTGAAATTTCTAATTTTAAGAGCTCGACCCCAATGTATTCCTAGACTAGGCCTAGTGGTTGGAAAAAAGTACTTTGAGGTGGAAGACGTTGACAAAGATAATCCAAAATGAGTATTGTTATACTTCTGTCCAGGAGAGATAAGGAGGTGTTATTTGTAGGTTTGTTGCAGCATGGAGCTTCAAATAGCAAACCTTACAGACCTAGATTTATTTGGGATCCTGGAGTTACATGGTTTGTTTAGAATTTAGTTGATGGTTGAATTGGCAATTGCTTGAGGGCAAGCAATTTTGGGGAGGGATGGCTATCATGTCCCCATTTTTTAGCTATTATGATTTACAAGTGTTTACCTAGCTCCTATTTTGACCGAAACATCTTGGTGTTTGAGAGGGGAACTCCAAGGTTTTTGGAGCATGCAGGTTATGTTCTGCAGGGATGTTTGTTGTTGGTCTTGAGAACTCCTTTGGCACTTTCCGAAGTGAATTTCAGCTTTTGGTATGCTCTCCAAGATTATTGGAGAGAATGTCTATTTATAGAATGTCACCCGGTCGGCCCCAATTTTCATTATTCATCATCAATATCATTCCAATATAGTTAGATTTTGATTTAGATGCTGTTCGAGAGTTTCTGCAGCTTGGGTGAATTATTGAGCTTTAGTTTAATTGTTTCACTAAGGTTGCTTAATTTTATAAAATAATTTAAAAAACAACTTAGTGTAATAGCTTGTTGGAAAGGGAATTAAAAGTTTTAAATTATGGATGCTTGAAAAAGGGACCTTGCATATCAAATATAATTATTATTTCATAAAAAGGGTCTTTTGAAGCACAAAAGGGTTATTTTATTAAAAAGTGAATTTAAAAAATATATCTCTTGGAAAGTTCGGCGGAAAAAGTATAAAAGGAGATTTAGAGAGCTCATTTGGATATGCAGATTTTTTATTTCTTGTGAAACCCTTGAGGTACTGTGGGATTGATTTCTGTTCATCTCAGCCTTCTTGAGGATGAAAACCCTCTTGGAGAAGATTAGTCACGGTGGTGGAAGATCCTCCCTGGTTAATACTGTGTGACTCATTCAGAGTTACTATTGTGCAGATTGGTTTGCTGGTAGATTTATCCAAAATCTACGCTTGTGGTGAATGCTGAAGGCTTGGAGCAATTTCATACAAAGATTGCTTGTGAGTTGAATGTTACCAGTTGAAAGATTTATTGGTGAAATTGCATAGGTTTCATGCTTGGATCAAACAATTGAATAATTTGTGAAGTTTTGCAGGTAATACAGATTATTGGAGTTTGGAATTATTGGAAGAATTGTCAAGTAAACATCAGGATGCTATATTTGAAGTTTACAAAGCCATATGCTTGTGCTTCATTGTTGTTAGTTCTAGTTCTCCACAGAAGGGGTTATGATGCAAATTAAGTGGATTATGTGAATAATACATTGGCTAAGGGGGACATTGCTGATTTTGGGGAGTTAATACAGATCATAAAAACATTCTCTTGCTGGCTGTACAATCTCTATATCTGACCATACCATCCTAGGCTGAGCATGGAGTTTGTGAAGGTCAAACTATACTTGTTTCAGATTTATATCACTGAAAAAAAGGGCATTTGAAGGAGTGTGTGGGGTTTCAAGAGTGGAGCGCCTGGATTTTGAGGTGTTTTCCTTGCCTAAGGGTGGCGCCTAGGAGTGTCCAGCATATACACATTGATTCTTGGTGGGAGAAATCAGGTTTGCAGGTGATTAGACATCATTTTGAAGACCCATGTTGCTGGTTCAGACTTGTATCAGATCTGTATGCAAACAGCAGTCTTCATTCTTCAATGGTTCCTTATTTTCTATTGAAATGTGAACCATTTTAGAGGCCAGACAGAATATTAAAATTTTGTATATGTATTGTCCTTGCTGTTGTATTAATGGCTTTCAGATATATGCATTTATGCTGTACATTTTATTGATAAAGCTGGTCAGCAATCTGTTGTTTAATTGTCTATTAAAGTCATGAAGATTTGGATTCCAAAAAATAAACGCTTTGGAATCTGGTCATCAAAACATTCCAACTAAATTTCAAAACAGCTCTGAAACTATCACAAGAAGTGTGCATGCCAAGTGTTTGACAAAATGCCAAAACCCTCAAATAAAAAAAATTAAGTGTAAAACAGGGTAGGTTATTACAGTGCTATCAGAGCACGCAGGATTGTTTACGACATTTGCAAAAATTTAGAAATATTCCAATATGGGATATTACAGTCAAATAGTTGGAAATAAGTACCCTGAGGTGGAAGACATTGATGAAGATTATCCAAAAAGAGTGAAAATTGCTGCAGCTAAGTTGAAATCGCATGCAGCCCTGTGGGGGGGGGGAATGTGTATAGTTCAAGAAGAAGAGAAGGAAAAGAAAAAATTAGACTCTGGCGTAAGAGGTTGAAACATCTGAGAGCTTGATTCTTGCCTTATGATTACTAGTAATTTTTTTAAAGAATTTTAGAATTCAAAACAAAGGGATCGGTCGGTATAGGCTTATACTTAATATTTATGAGGCTTCAAATTTGGATGGATATACAAGAGAGTGAAGGGCAAGTAGCAGCTTACTACGTGAATGAACTAAGGTTTCAACTCCAGGATGAGCTCGCATTGGTGAAAGTACCTATGGTGGACAAAGCTTATGAATATGCCTTAAGGGTAGAGGAGAAATTGACCTGAAATTGGTGAATAAGAGAGGTGATAACTACAAAAACAGGGGAAAAGGAAGCTCCTCCAACCCTGCTAAAGAAGAAGAGCCAGAGGCCAGAATTATGAGCGTAATGTACCCGATTAGTGTAATGGCAAAAACCTGATTCTGTTTCTGATTTATTAATGAACATGATGCTTCATCTTGTGTAATGACCCCTCCTCTCAAATCTCATTTTCACCATTCTTTATATGAAATTAATTAAAACATGGGCCGACCTTGCATATAAATAAAGTTAATGCTATATGTTCAAAAGCATATAGATGACTAATGGAGGAGCAGCGATTCTAATCATACAGTGACTATTATTATTCAAAGAGCAGCTATGATTATATTTCAAGGGGCACCGATAAAGTTTTAAAAGGTCTAAGTTTAATTTAACAAAGGCAGTGATTACCAAATCAGCAATTATATTTATAAGAATTTCGAAAAGTCAACCATATAAAACAAAGGCATATAAGACAAAATAGGATAGGACAAATTGAATAAGACAAAGAACAAAGACAGTGATTATCTTTTATGTAAAGAGCAGCGATCATAGTGTGCACAGAAACTAATTACTCACTAAGGAGATCGCAGCCTATTTGGAATATATAGAAATCGCTGGCTAAAGTAATAATAAGAGGATGCTAATGCAGCGGTCCCACAATAAGTTAAATAATTAACAATTAAGGGAGAATGCCTTAATTCCTAGATAGATGCATTAATAAATAAACAGTGGTTCTGAATGGATCGATTAAGTTTTGAAAAGGATTAAAACAAATAAAAGAAGAGTCAAGGCAGTGCTTCCTTGTGAAGGAGTATGACTCTTTGCAAAGAGTTTGTTAGTGAAAAGATGCAACTCTCTCAAGAAGAGGGTATAAAGAAGAGATCATTTCTTGGAGGAGGCATCATTGCAAACAATCAGAAATCTGGAAAAGCAGCAGATGGGAAAGAAGGAATAAATTATAAGAGATTCATTTTATCAAGTATTATTGCCAAGAATATATTTGAGCAGTAAGTTTAAATAAATATATATATATACACACGCACATACACATATATCATTCATTTGAATTTATCTATTTGTTTCTCTTTAAGCAAAATCTTCTGAATATTAAAACAGATTGAACAAGTAAGACAATAAGAGCAGATAAAACATCATTATCTGCACTCAACAGACAATGGTAGAAGTCAGCATTTGCTAATATATTTACATCCAAAACATAGCAATCTTATTTTAGAAAGTAATGTGGTGTGCTCTATCATGACTATTGTGTATAAGGATATATTTATTATTGTATAATCTCTATGAATCTAGATATATTTAGTGTTTGTAATTCTCAACAAGCAACCAATAAGGAGGAGTGGGGGAAGTACCAGTAGGGTGAGCAGGTACCAGATTTCTTTCTAAGTATGCCACTCCGTGTTGGATGACCGAGTGTTTGCCACTTGGGGCCAGGGGGGTGAATGTCTGCCCTTGGGCTTAGAAAGGGGAATCTATGGGCCTCCTATTGTGGCTTTTCCCCAATCTCTACATGGGTTGGTTGATGTAAGTATTGGTCGAACTAGATTCATATTAGTCATTAAATTGCTCATTCTCAACAAGCAACCATGAGGAAGAGTGGGGGAAATACCAATATGGTGAGCAAATACTAGATTTCTTTCAAAGTATGCCACTCCAAGTTGGCCACTTGGAGCCAAGGGGGTGAGTGTCCGCCCTTGGGCTTAGAAAGGGGAATCTATGAGCCTCCTATTGTAGCTTTTCCCCAATTTCTACATGGATTGATAGATAAGGCAACATGGATAGGGAAAGCAGGAACAAGTTTATCCACTAAGTACACCACTCCATGTTGGATGGCCGGGGGTCTGCCACTTGGGGCCAAGAGGGATGGTATATCCGCTCTTGGGCTTAGCATGGATAGCTTCAGGCGGACTTATCATGTTTCTCATCCAAGTCCTATTATGATTAAACTTCCACTATGCATTATGGATATAGTGTAGTTTATATAGTTTGAAATAGTTGTGTATTTTTACATGGTTTAAATAGATAAGACATTTATTATATATGCTTTGATCATATGAATTATATTTCCATTATTGTCTAACATGATTGCATGACCTAAACCAAGTTTTATACTGCTTCAAGCATATAATTGGTTAGTTATAACCCTAACTACATTAGATTTTTGATTCTAGGGCAAGATTTAGGGCAATCCCAAAAGGGGACATTACATCTTGACTCGTAGTTGGTGGGAGCATAAGTTTATTTCATGTGATCAATGACGTTGGAGATAGTGAGGACAATATAATATACTATTCTCCATCTATAAGAAATGTTTAACATAAAAGAAACCTTCAAGTTGAGTGGCATAGGAGGGGAGGTCCAAGTGATGTGGATGTATTGTTTGTAGTTGTCTGTTCTACTAGCTCTAGTTATGGTCTCCTTCAAAGGAAGGAGTTGAGGAGGAGCATCCAAGGAATACATGAAGGAAGGTATCCTATTAATAGAGATGCCAAAATAGAAAGGAGGAGTGAGCTAGTTTTAGAGTACCAACAATGATGGCGTCGAATTGGGCCCAACGAAGAAATCCTCTCAGAAGAACAAATAGCTAAGTATAGATATTTGTCACAACTAGAAGCAGAATATCCCATGGTTTCGAGTTTGTGTATGTAGAAAGGAATTCAAAATAGTCTTGAGACGAAGTGGTTAGGCAACAAACTTAACATGGACAATGCTTTGAGGAATAGTTTGCCTGCGTTTGATAATGCGTTATAGCGTGAGATCAAGACCCTCTCAATATGGGTTCAATCAAGGGATCATAGGCTAGGGCCACAAACCTCAGAGTCATACAAAACTATAGGTTTGATGATGGTATCAAAATAATGTATCTTTGAAGGGATATTCTTGAAGTGGATTTGGAAACATTGACGTTCCAAGATAGAGGCATATCCCTTGCAAGGACGTGAATGTGAGGCAAGCATCATGTTGAAGGAGGTACTTGAAAATTGGACCCCCAAATATGTGTAAGGAGACACGATCTCCAAGGTTGCTCTTCTATAAAAGAAATGGAATTTGGAAAGAGAGGAGAATGACATTGTTGGCAAATAGTAGAATGGAAATAACCACCTCATGTAAAATGCAACCATCATTCGTATGAGTATGTTGTTGAAGAAACTCCTCTAACTCATCAATGTAGATGCTAAAGAGGGTTAGAGAGAGGCACCCTTGTTTAACCCCAATGGTACTCCTTAGAAAGTTGGAGAAACTATGAGAGGTACAAAATTGCCCAATAATTGTCCCATAAAGTCTCCAAGTATTATTAGTAATAAGAGAATTGAAAATGTTGACATTGTGCATCTATTGGATGAGCAAGGGTCTTGCAAGTGAGTCAAATGCCTTCTTGAAGTCTATGAAACAACAAAAGACCATGGAAGATCTGCGGTGAGCCTCCTCAATAATAGCTTGGAGTGTAAAAACATGGTCAATGGTTTGATAATCTCCTTTTATGCCGACCTACGCATGAGCTCGAAGATTACCTTTCTCTAGGCTCATAGAAAACTAGCTATTTAACATTGTGGCATAAAGTTTGGAAAATCTATGCCCACTCATGATAGTCCTATAGTTGCTTAGATTGGAGATCTCCCTAGATTTATGCACAGGATGAATTATATGCTAAGACCAAGATTGAGAAAAGCTTGAACAAATAGCCTCATTAAGAAACTTTGCCAAAGGGAAGGCTAGGAAATCCACACCATATTTGATAAATTCATCTTGGGGGCCTTTGCAACCCATTGCTTTGCTAATACATATCTTTAGAATAGCTCCCTTGACATTAATTGTGGAGAAAATGATAGAAGTTGGTGGTGAAGTGGGGACCATGACAGTAGGTTGTTCAACCACATTGTAAAGAGAGCTAGCATAGGAAATTAATACATTGGGGCTAATGTTAGAGGCTATATTTGTAGGTTTCCTTGGGAGAAGAGTGGGCCAAAAATGTTTGGGGGATTGGTGAAGATCAACGAGGAGTGTAAGTTGTTGAGAAGCAAAAGCTCTTGCTTCTTGTGGCAGGGAAGACAACATTCACTATGGATGGAGGGCATGGAGGTAGGTCACGTGTTAGTGCAAACCAAAACATTTGATGGAGAGATTTGCATTCATCATCAAAGGATTTGTGGAGGCAAGGAGGTTGAGGATAATGTAAAGTGTCAGGGTGAGATTTAAGGGTAGCATCCCAAAGGGCTTGACTAAGGAATTCATACATGTAATCAATGGTGGGAAGAGAGAGGAGTAGAAATCAATCAAAAAAGGGAGAGATAGACAAAATAGTCAAGGATACACTCATTAACAAAGTGGATCGTGGTGATTCTGGTGATAGGAGATGTGATGGGAGAAGGTGGGTGTAAGGAGTGAGAATTAGCAAGTTTGTTGAAGGTCATTGTGGCATGATCAAAAAGTGGAAGTCGAGAGGAAATAAGGAAATAATGGATATGGGGGATAAAGGACTTGTAGATAAGGACATAGTCCATGACACTTGCACCACCACTATGAGGAAAGCAAGTGAATCTATCAGAATTAAAGAAGCAAGGGAGCCTGTTGAGAATATGGAGGCTGTAAGACTCCCCTAATTAGAGAAGATTCTCTTGCAGGCCATGACAACGATATTCCCATCAATATAAACTCTTTGTAAACCAAACTCCTTTGGATCCATCTTATGAAGGCATTGCTCATCCTTCATAGGATCATGAATGCGTGTCTAGTGGGTCCCAATATGGGTATTAAAGTCACTCAAAAGAATGATATTGCTAGTTGTGGAGCATTTTGAAATTTTGGGTCCCCATCAATATGAATGACAAATGGAGATGGGGGATAGCACATGACAATGAAGACATCCCAAAGAAGAAGATGCCCCTTATGAATTTGGAGCCACATGTATTTGGAGTGGACGTTAGAGGCTATCTAGACCTAGGTTATTATGAATGAGGTAGGCCACACCTCTCGAACAACAAACACCACCAGATCTAGGAGTCTCACGACAAAAAGTTGAGACCCCAAGTAACTAGTGATAGGAGGGAGAGCTTGATCAGGGCTCTCATGGGTTTTAGTGAGGAAGATGTGATTTTGGGAAGTAATAGCATCTTGAAGAATCTTGGAGAAGACCATATGACACCATTGTAATTCCAACAAGTAATGGAGATGCCATCACCACCCACTGAGACTCAAGGACCTTGTCATGTTGACGATCTTGTTGGCGTAACAACACACACCTCTGGAGTATAAGTTGGTACGGACAGCTATGCACACTACGCAATGAGTGCTCTTCAAATTAGGAGGGGAAGCTCCCTCGTTGTGCTTAACAAAAATGCTTTGGAAAGGGAAAAGTAATCTAAACTATCTCTTGTCTTTTTGTCTCAGCTGTAGAGGTACAAGGCTTTCACGAAAACTCTATACGTTGCAGCTAAGTATTTTCTGGTTTCGCAGACTACTAACTACAACTAGGCTTAATGATTTAAAATCTATCCAGTTTCCTCAAGAAAACAGAGCATGAGGAAAAGGAGCAAGGATAACTATCTGACGATAAACAAGTATAGATTCTCAACTTGAAGGCAAGGTGGCACATCTATTAGCTCAATCTAAACTAGTTTATTAGGAACAACAATATACGATAAACTCAATACAAATTCTCAACTTGAAGGCAAGGTGGCACAACTATCAGCTTAATTTGAATAAGTTTATTATTCACACACATCAAACGATAACCAAGAACAAATTCTCTACTTGAAGGCAAGGTGGCACAACTATCATCTCAATCTGAACAAGTTTATTGAACACAAAACAGATTTGATCTAACTAAGGAAAGAATTCACCATTATAATTGCATGAAACCCTATGTGGCATAACAATTCATTATAACAGCAAAAACGCATGAAGATACAAAAAGAGCAATATTGAGGGCAAAGTAGGCACAGCATATATTTCTCTCTCGTGCAAAAGTTATGTACAAATGAGCAAAGCTCTTATTTATAGACATCGAAAGGTGTAGGGAACCCTAAAATCACCTTGAGTCAACTACAGTCTTGCAATGCATGCAAGATTTATTGCTAAGCCCTAATAAAGCAAACTATACAGTTAACTGGAAAACTACCATCAGTTAACCGAAACATCTAATCTAAAAATGAACAATTGTGCAAGCATGCACGTCCTTATTGAAAGCAAGCTAACTGGAACACTACCATCAGTTAACGTAAACCCTAAATACAACTCCAAGTGAATAAAGCTAATCCCAGAATAGATATGCATGAGATGAGACAGCAAATTAACTTGAAAAGATAACACCAAGTTTAACTTCTGTGTTTAATGTCTATTTTGAGAGGTGGGAACTGAAGTCTACTGATCATGATCTCGAGCAACCAATCCCTCAACGAGATTGTTAACTGCATCACTATCTGGAGCTCTGATACTTGGTCGAAGAATGCTATGTCGGTGCAGCATGTCCTTACCAGCTGTGATCTGAGACTGAAGTTCACCTCTACTCCTCGTTGCTTCATCAAACAACGCTGACATGACTGTAAGCTGAGAAATCTTACAACCAACGGTCTCCCCATTGAAAATGGTATGAATGAGTGCTTGGAGTTCTGACTGAACATCAGTAAGCTCAACATAGGCACCACCCTCGATCTGATATCGACACGGTAAGCGAGATACTAAAGTCCTCACAAACCGGAGTGCACTAGTGACGTGCTCTCTACTCTCAGCCAACTCTGACTCCATAGTCTCCTCTATCTTTGCCTTGAAAACCAATTGTGTTTTCCAAGAGTAGATAGCTTCTCTATCCTCTGCATCTGTGACTGATTCATATGCCACACTCAGGTGAGCAATCATAATCTCATCCCGGGGTCTATTAATCGCCATATCTCGCTCCTCATCTTGGAGATGAATACGGAGCTCTCGCGCATTGTACCGCAATTGATATAACTCTGTGAGCATAGCACAGCCTCTAGCAACGAACTCCTCCTCCCATTCATCCAAACGCTTGCCGTATGCAACTAAATGATTAAGTTGGCCTTGTTCTGCTGGAGGCTCAAGCATCGGTGGGAGTGTAGCGATGACCTCTGTCCTGTGTACAAGGCTAGAAATGTATTGATGAAGCTGTCTGATTTCAGCCTTGAGGGCTGCCTTATCTTCTCCGTCCTTCAGCATTCTATCCCTGGCACTGTCTGTAGCGACCTGTAGGAGATCAACTTGAGTCTGGCGTGTGCTACGACCAAGGTTGACTGTGATAACCTCGAAATCCTGAGATTCCAACTCACCCAAGCTCTTCCCCTGTGGAGGTATAGCAGTCTTGACGACAATCTCCATGTCAGTATTCCTCTCCACATGGACCATGTTCTTGATCCTTTTGTTTGGCACATCCTGATAAACCTCATCAAAATCAGAATGATTAAGAACATAGGATGGCTGCCTCCTCTTCCTTCCCAGCTGAGCTTCGATCCAAGATTGGTCTCGGCTAATGCTACTAGAAGGGACTGTACTAGCGACAAGAGGTTGCGAAGAAAGTGAATGTATAGAAAAACTACTGTGAGAAGGAGAGTCCAAATCCAATTCAATGTGAATTGGTGCTGGTGACTGCTCTGAAACTGGTATAGGAACTTGAGGCCGAACCTCAGGTACTGGTGGACTCTGAACTAGCCTCTGAACCGGCTCTGTGATAAGTTGTCTATCAGGCTCCGTGTGTGTATTAATAGCAAGTGCCTTGCCCTTTGAATTGTTTGGCGCTTGACCTTTCTTAGGAGGGTTACTCCTCTTCTTCTGTTTAGGTTTTGACGAGGAAGGTAGTGAAGGATTCACCACTAGCGGCTCTGCTCTAGGCACACTTAACCCTCCTGGTCCTCTTGTTGTCGAGGTAAAGTATACTGTTTTGAACAACTCTACTTGACCTCTCCTTCACTGTTGCGTACTCCTTGGCGTACCAATCAACTGCCGGCAAAGGCTGTGTGTCAACCTGCTCTTTGAAAAACTGAGGAAGAACCTCTCCCTCATCATCCGATAAACCTCCCACATCTTCTGATAAGAAAACAAAAATCTGTGAGAGAGAGAACGACCATAGCTGCGTCTGCGAACCTCAAAGTCATCTGCGCAATTTGCCCAGTAATCCTCCATAGAAGGCTCATGATATGTGCGCCCGACAAAGTGAGTTATGTAATGACCTGAAAGATCATAAGCACGTGCCTCAACAAGATACTTGAGATGATATTTCTTGAGCTCCTGCCCTGCAACTTTGGCATCAATTGCCGCCTTGCACCAATACATTCCAAATTGAAAAGGAAAATTGAGAGATGGTCTGTGCCTGCGGCGTAAAAGACGATGAACATCATGCATTTGTCTCAGGAACTCCATAAAGACTGTCTTATCCGAAGGATAACGTGGAAGCATAGCTGGATTTCCTGTAAATCCGTATACTCGGATATAGGTGTATGTCGGGAACTGAATAAACCAATCTGCCCAACCATCCATCGCTACTCTAGCAACTGCCGAGATACGAACGTGCAACTCCCGGTCTAAATTTCTCACTGTATAAGTCAGGAAAGCCTCATGAACACGCTTGAAATGACATTCAGCCTTAGTGAACTCAAGCTGATCATAATACTGATAGACTTTCTGAACACTGAGAATGCCCACGGTGTTTAATCCTCGGAACTGACTCTAATAAGTGATCAAGTACATGAGATACAAACACATGCGAAACTCATGAGCAACTAAGAAACCGGTGATCTACTTGTGGAGAATATCGCTGATGAAGGATGCCCAGTCATAATGCTCCTGCCCAGATATGATGCGACCAATAATGTAATACATCCAGGGCTGGAAAACATTTGCATGTGATTGACCTGAGACACGATTCGGGAGTGTAATTAGAATTGCATACTCATCCTTATTCTCACCACGACCCACATTGTTTGGCAATCTGTTCTTTGCTTGTTTTAACCATCTTTCTGCCATTTTATTCTGACACTTGTTCACGTCAGCATTAAATGCCTGCTCACACTGCTTTGTAGAAATAACAAGACTGTTAGGGTGTTGAGGTATACCAAAACTCCTTTCAATGTCCAGTGGTTTGAGACTGCAAATGACTCGTCCATCAACTGACACTATCTCACGAGTAGTAGAGTTGTAATGCTTAATACAAGCTATCACGAACTCAACACAATGAACGGAGATAGGTATGGAAGCGGCCTCCAATAACCCAAACTACTCAATATTTTGAATAATCGAAGCTCTGATCTTAACCGGATCTAGAACTGCTTCTGGCAACACCTTGTGGAGATCTGTTTCAACTGTCTCGAGGAAATCATGAGTAAGGACTGATTTGGTCCTATATTCGAGCTGAGTGTACTGCATTATGAAAAACTTGCCTGTTGACTGTGAACTTGACTATGTTCTGACAAGATTTCTGGAAAGCTAAAAATAGCCTGTTGAAGCTAAAAATAGCCTTTTGAAGAGTTATTTTCGGCGAAAAAATCTGAGATATGGGTTTTTGTCTAGAAAAAGATTCTAAGACAACCTAGAACATCAGAAATGCAAAAATCTAACCTCTACTCGACCATGCAAAGAGTTTTCAGTTGAGAAAATTAGTAACTCGAGAACGAATGTTCTAAAGTTTAAAAATTCCCGAAAAATCAAACGCACGATTTTAATTCGAGGAAGCTATATAGAAATGATCCAGATGCTGAGACTTGTCGAATTTTGCCAATTTTAGGAACATGCGAATTGAAATCTGAGAGAAATTTGAAAATCAAGGAGGAAAAAGACGTTTTTTATAAGCTCTCACCAATGAAAATCGCCCTTGTTCTTCAAATTTGCTGATAAATATGAACTTTAATCTGCAAAAAGATATGTCTGATGAAGTCGCCTTTGAAAACTGATGAAGAATTTGCCTTTGATTTGAAAAATTCGCCTTTGCTTGAAAATTACGAATTTGCCTTGAAGATACGCCTTTGCCTTGAAGAAATACGAACTTTGCCTTGAAGATATGCCTTTCTCTTAAGAATTTACAAACTTCTCTTAAGAATTTACGAATTTCTCTTAAGAATTTACGAATTTCTCTTTAGCTTTGTGAATGAATAGATGAAGATGGCGCCATGCTTTAAATAGAGAAAATTTTCACTAACTTGTGAACTGCAAGATTTAAAACCCTGATTGAAATAGAAGCCTTCCAATTGGTCCCCCTTCAGTTAAACTGCTACTGACTCGGAGTTTGAAAATAAATAATAAAATAATAATTATCATGCAATTTGAAATCTTAGCACAAAGAGGGCGCCAACTTTAGAAAATCGTCATTTAATGCTAAAAATGCAAGAATAAATATTAAATATTATTAAACTTCAGTTGACAAACCGAATGAAGCTTTAAGATTCACCGGCAAACTTCACTGATTCCGAAAAGTCATCTTTTGACCTTATAGGCGTCCATTTGCTCAAGATATTGCACTTTTTATTAACTTCCTACTTTGTAGCTGACTACAAAGTTACAACTGGCCATCTTCAACACTGATTTCTGAGTGACCGGGTGATGCTGAGATTGAACTGAGATATTCATCGCGAAGCCTGCAGAGCAAGGAGGAAATGTCTGTTGGAAGTCATCACTGCAAAATCCATCATTTAACACCTCAAAAAATTAGGCGCCCTTGATTAAATTCATTTACAGGTGCTAGACTTAACCATTTTCCTAAATTGCCATCTGACACTCCAAACAGCTGTTGACGACGAATGGTGAACCCTGCTGACAGGCAACCGAGCTCATTGCATGACTAGAAGCATTCTGCATCTAACGGATATACGCACGGCATCTGAAAAGTGCATTAAGGGCCTGAAAAGTAAAAGCGCCCTTGAGCTACAGGTGCACTGACACCATTTTGACCAAAGTTGAACTTTCATCCAAGTACCCTACTTTAGCCTCCAATACTGAGAGCTGGAAAGCCCCGATTCGTGTGCCAACTGTCTCTCTGCATAGCTAGGAGCATTGAGAAGAGATATCTCTGGAGATGATGAAGCGAGAAAATTGCTTCTAAGACCTCAAAAATACAAGTGCGTTTTTTAATTAACATATACGCTCCATACTTAGCCATTTTCCGGATGTCTTCACTTTTCAGCATTTTATAAAGACCTCGCACGTACGAGCGTTTGCCAAATCCCGAAGGCTGACGGCTAGGCTTGTTGGATAGTTGGAGTAATTGTGCACAAGTCTCATGAAGACTTCGAACGTCAATAACCTCATCTGACAGGCCTAAAAGCTAGGCGCCCCTGGCCTATAGAAATACAATGAAAATTTTATGCCAGTCCGCCCGCTTATTTACGTGCCTGGTAGAATCTTTGCCACGATCTTTCAGGATGTCGGATCAACAGGCAACTTGGTGCAATGCGAAGTTGGACTAGAGTAGTACTGATATCAGGAAGACCTCATCAGCAAACTGGATCATCTTAAGGGTCATTTTGAAAAGCGCCCTTGAGCTACAGTTGCACTAGAAATGCAACGAAGAAGCTCTAGGATGCGAAATCTCTTTATAAGCTCATCTTCAAACATCGACTGTCGGAGCTCTGGGACTCGGATGACTGCGTTTGATAGCTCGTCGGACAGATAGACTAATCGTGAAGAGATTGACTGCATCAACCACTAGAAATACCAAGATCCAACACCCCTTTAAGAAGTGCGCCCTTAAGCTACAGGCGCGCAAAAGCTGGAAAAGGACAAGCTTCTGCAATCTGGAACTTTTGAAACTTCAACTTCTGTCGCCAATCGCCGGAGTTACAAGTCTCGGATAGCCTTGCAGGATAGCTCATCGGATAGGCAGACTAATTCTGAAAAGACTGACTGTAGTAATGAGCATCTCTCGCAAAATTTAGGCCTTCAAAAAGAAGGGCGCCCTTGGGCTATAGGTGCGCAATCTTGCTTTTCTTTGAGAAATCTTCAAAAGCTGACCATTGAAATCTTGATTTTAGCCACTGAAATCTTCATCATTATTGTCGCGAAATGTCACTTCATCATGAAATGCTTCGTTCTGAGACTCTGATTCAGGTTCTGACCAATAGAACTGCCTTTGACTGACAAAATACTGATAAAACTCCATGCTTGATATTGCCCAAAAAACATCATTTTAGCAAGGTTTAGACTATTTTATGCAAAATGCCTTGATGAAGCAAAAAATTTGGTTTGGGTACAATAGATCTAAGGCATGGAGAATCATGAATGACACCCCTACAATTCTTGATAACAACCTACTTGTTTTCTTTTCTGGTAGAAACTATTTGAATACAAGCCTTTGAAATCTCTTGCACCTAGGAGTGTGTGATATCTGCATACATAGATTTTTTGTGGAAGTGAAAATACTCTCTTTTTTGCTTGAAGAGCTTGTAAATGCTCTCTTGCAGTCTTGAATTGAATGACAAGGGTTTTGTTAGGTAGGGTCCAAGTTTTGTTTAGTGAAATATTATTCAAATCCAAAAATTCAGGCAAGAATGTGTGACATGCTTGTGAAGGATCAACTGGTTTAGGGAGCCCATGGACACGAAGGTTTAGTGCCTTTTCTTCTTCAAACTTTGCCTGGACAGCCATTTCCACAATTGAAGGTGCTTTCTTCCCCTTAACCACTTGCACCCATGGATTTTGTTCGTCAACCTATTTTTGAATAACTGTAGTTTCTTGTAGAAGGTGCTCATGCTGATTGGCTATCTCTAATTGCTTTTTTTTTTTAAACTGCTTCATTAAGTTTTTGGAGGCATGGAGAATCAGTTGGAGTGGCTAGGGTCTGTTCGAGTTTAGTAATCCTTGCTATCAAATCAGTTATAATATTATCTTTCTCCTTCATTGGTGCCTGGAATATCAACAAGAGATCCTGCATTTCAAAGCCCAAAACTTTAATTCCTGATACTCGGCTGTAAATGCTGGCATATTTTAGTTTGAGTGTCAACACCTTGTGATGGCAAGGAGTTATACATTCCTGCATTAGGGGGAGCCCAGTCTGCTCGGCTGTATATGAATGCTCCTCTTTTGATCAGATAAGAATAATGAGAGTGTCATCTAGAGTTGTCCAAGCCTTATCAGGAGACATTCCTGAGGTTTCAAGTCTTAGGTCTGAAAGCAATGCCAACCTGCAAAGGATCAGTGGCTTTGAGAAAGTTTTGAATGTGAAGGTTGAGTTCCTTAGCTAGTCATGCTCGCACTTTTCAAAATTGGGTCTAATAATTGTGTAATGTTCAACAATTGAAAGGCCTGTTTTTCTTTAACCACTTGCATCCGTGAGCTATGTGCTTGCAGTTGTTTTCGAATTTGTTGCTGGTAGGCGGTGCTATCCTTTTTCAGATGCTCATGCTAAGCAAAGCTCTGGCTTTGTTTTAATTTCAGATACTACTTCTTGAATACATTGGATGTGCTTAATCACATTAGGCTTGGGGTTGCTTAAGCAAAACTTACCTTTATGTTGGCAATGCTGTCTTTCTTTTATTGTTGCTGGGGCAGCAACAAGAGTTTTGAAAATATGGTTCTTGGTTTATCAAAATCTGAGATTATGCTATAGCTTGTTATGTAGCGAACCTTGGATGTTTGACCATATAAGATCTAGAAGTCTCTTGAAACTAAAGAGTTACCATATTGGGGGGAAAGTTCTGGTGCAAACACCTTCAGTTGTTATCTCTCTAAACATTGTGTGCAAATCAAGGTCACCCCAAGTTTCCGGGACGGGGACAGTAGGGGACGGCGGGACGAGTCCCCAAGTTTCTGATTTTTGAGGCCAAAATTAGGGACGGCAGGGGATGGCTATATAAAAATATAGGGAAATTTTAAATATTCAATAGATAACATGAATAAGGCATGCATAATACACATTATAGAACATTAACATATAACATTTGTATTCAACATTATGCCAATACTCAATACGCATTCAAAATTAACATACACAAATCATGAAACAACCACCAAGTTATAATTTTAAATTTATAAACTTATATCAAAATGCCCAAAGGCTACATTGCTGCCATATAGTTTTAAAGTTCGCTATGAAAATCAAAATACAATATCGTATGTCAATAATGAATACAAAATAAACAAAGAGCACTGCTGCCCCTAATCATCTCTCATAACCGCATCAAAATCAGAGTCATCCTCTAAGTCACTGCCACAGTGATGCTCCTCCTCAGCCAATGGAACTCCAACCAAACCCTCAGCTGTCTCCTCCTCATCTACCTGAGTTGCGTCCTTGGGATCAATATCCCACCATAGAGTTGGAGTCTGTCGATACTCTGGAGTTTGCCGATCCTGAAGCCGAAGAGCACTATGAATGGCCACTAGCTTCTCCGCTCATCTAGAGGTAAGTCTATTCCTCTCGAGGGAGTGGATAAAGCTATACGTGGACCAATTCCTCTCTACAGTAGAGGAACTAGCAACCTGTGCAAGAAGGCGAGTGGCAAGTATCTTCAACTGCGGTGTATCTCTCCCATGATAGGTCCACCATCCAATAGGGTTCGATTGAGCTAATATAGCTCTATCCAACCGCGCCTGTGGTTTACTCAAGTTTGGGCCATTAAGATTAGCAAAGTCTAGAAATTGTGACCGAAGTAGTGAAGCCTGCTCTGGTGGATAAATCTTTTCAACGGCCCGTGTGAACCCATCTAAAACCTCCGCATCATCACATGGAGGCACCCTACCATCCCTTGGTGCATACCATTTTGGATTTAGAGCAAAGGCAGCTATATGAAGTGGGGTGTTCATTGTATTCCACCTCCGCGTCACAATGGGCCTAATGTATTGCTCATATAAATCCAAAGTGGGGTCCTTTGTTGAAATAACTTGCTTGATCTTCCCAAGCATACTGTCAAATGTCTCATATATCTCTCCAATACTAGGAGAGTTTGTATCAACATATCTGATGACATCTTCAATAGGCGAGATGAAGGAGCAAATATATTTGCAAAATGCAAACAAAAAGTTCAAAATAATTAGTTGACAAGTTAATTGACATGTTAGAAACTTCAAAAGTTGGAACATTGGACAATAAAATTAAAATATTAAAATCAGAAATTTAATATGAAAATTAGCCATCTAATATGTCTTACCTCACATTGGCCCACCAATCGTCATTGAGGATCTTTTGTTTGATGGTCTTTCCTTGAGTGAAACTTGCATTAGGCCATCTAGTCCACTCAGCATTGACCATCATCAGTTGTAGAGGCTCATGCACCTCAAGCATCCTCTCCAACAGGATGAAGTATGTGGCATATCTACATTCATTAATTCAATGATTCATTAAAAAATAAAAATTTAAAACAAAATCAGATTATGAATACAAATTGAAAGTGAAACAAAATGAAGTAAATGGCATACCTTGTATCAACAGGATTGAGAAACTCCTTCTTTGAAAATGTCCTGAAGAGAGCAAGTGAGGTGTGGTGATTGCAAATGAACATCTGAATGTCTCTAGCTTCTGCCACCGTTTTCTTCACCCAATCCATCTTCCCTATGTCTTTCAGTGCATTGTTCAATGCATGAACACAACATGGGGTCCAAAATATGTGCTTGTAAGTACCCTCCACCATCAACCCAGCCGATTTGCACACATGTGCTGAATCGGTGATCACCTACACCACATTTGCAGCCCCAACCTCCTCTATGGCATCTCTCAAAATGGAAAATTGAAAGTCTGCATCCTTACATCTCCCTGAACAATCTACGACTCTAAGAAAATAAGAACCAACAGGGCATGTGAATATGACATTGATGAGTGGCTGGCGTCTACACTCAGTCCACCCATCCATCACTATAGAGCACCCTATCCTCATCCATGTTTGCCTCATCTCCTCCATTAACACATTAACTTTGGAGTACTCTTTGTCTAGGAGGGTGGTGCGTAGCTTATGATCTCCAGGGGGTACAAAAGGACCAACAGTGGCTATGTCTTTCACCATTTGTTTGAAATAAGAGGAACGGGCCACATGAAATGGAATGGTATGGGCAAAAAAGAATTTGGCAATGGAGGATTCAGTGGTTTCTCGTGCTTGGTTTTGAAACATGGACTCAACTGAGGCTGCCTTATAACTTCCAGTCACCTTCCTCTTTCCTCTTAAGATAACACTACTACCAACTGTAGAAGGACTAGGAGTAGGAGTAGGCATAGATGATTATGAACTTGGGAAAGAAGGAGACCCACCTTGAACCCCACCATCACACTCCATTTGAATTTTTTGGCACTCTCTAAATAGTGCATCTGTCAATGCAGGACACACACTAACTCCATGGCCCACCTCACCCAAAAAATGAGACCTAACTCTTTTGTAGCTGCCCCTAAACTCCTTTTCACAAACATGGCAAATCCAAACCTTACTCCCCCCTGATTTTTTTTGTCTAATGGGTAGTCCTTCATGGTTTTGGTATTGGTTGATGAAGGAGGGCATTGGGTAGGGGTTATTTGCTCTTTAGTTTCCCTTCTAGCTTGCATTTCAACTTCACTATCAGTGCCACCCTTACTGCTGCTCATGTTTTTTGTTCTTAGAATGCAAGTTTTGACTGAAAATGCAAAAATAAAATAAAATCAGACTATGTATGCTTCATATTTTGCAAAAAAATGCAAAAAAGAAAATAGGGAAAGGAAATGAATACCTCTTTGGTGGATTTGCACTCCCAACAACACTATTTCAACCTCCTCTCCTCTTTCAAATTGCTGCTCCTTCTCCTTTAATGGCTGCAATTTTTTTTCCTCTCAAATCCTTGGCTGCTCAAACAAACAAAATGAATAAAATGAGGTTAGAGAGGCCCTTTTTCCTTCATAAAGGAGTAAAAACCACTTGGGCCCACACATGCCACGTAGGCAGGGGCATTATTTTTTAATTTTATGTTTTTTTTTTAATGTTTTGAACTTGCAAGATGCAGGGGACGGCTGGCGGTCGAGGGACGGCTCAGCCGTCCCTGGGACCGGTTAGCCATCCCCCATTGGGTCAACGGTGGCCCCT